>VWPU01001929.1:0-30662 GCA_013398955.1 Callaeas wilsoni | reverse complement strand
GCCCGGCGCCCGCCCGCCCCGCCGGGGAGCCCGCGGGGGACGGAGCCGGCGATGGGGACGATCTGCTGGGGCAGCTCATTCGAGACCTGGTAGGGCTGCGCGGGGCCGGGGGCGGCCCTGGGGCTGTGCCGGGGACAGGCCGGGCCCCAGGCGGGGAGGGCGGGCGCGGGGTCGCGGTGGGGCCGGGTGCCGGAGCACGGAGAGGGGCTCGGCTGAGAGGCCGCTGAGAGGCGGCGAGCAAAGGGGACGTTGAATTTGGGTTCCTGTGTGCTTGTTTATAACCTCAGCTTCTGAATAGATACCCTCTTACAAAGTTTTAACCCTTCAAAATCCTCCTGTCCTGTGTAATGGCACAGGGTGGGATTGTTGGGGTGTCCTGTGCAGGGCCGGGAGCTGGGCTCGATGGTCCTCGAGGACCTTCCAACTCGAAATATTCCATGACTCTATGAAATAATGTTTTTTTTCCTTCTAAGATTTTTTGTTGTTTACTCAGGCAGTTTGCTGCAGCTGCAGTAATTAAGGATATCCTGCCTTGTGACACAGCAGTGTAGTAAGAAAACAAGCTTTAATTCTTTTAATAAAGGAGTTAACTTGGAAATAGTCTTAAATACAGTTCTGAACCAGATAAAAGTTATTTTGGTAAATCCTCTAAATGCCATAGAGATTTTATTTACAGTATAGGAAAACTAGGGGGGAAACCCATTTTCTTGTTTCTCACTAACCTCACTATGACTAATTACTCTTTGCTTAAAAAAATTAAAAGGAACAGATTAAATTTCTGTCTGCAAGGCACAAATTAATCCATTTACAGAATTAGTGCTCCATTAGCACACAGGAGCCCAAATCTGTCTCAGAGGGGCTGGTTGTATTTGAGTTTTGGACTCATTCCAGTAGACTTTTAGACAGGCTGGTACTGACTTAACATCCCCGCTTCCTTGTGCTGAGGACAAGCTGCTTGGATTTTTGGGTGTGGGAAGACCTGGATCTGTCCCTAATGTTAGGATTGTGTTAGAATGGAATCACTGGGAGTTTGTGGTGTGTTCTTATGTCCACTGTTTGCCTTCAGAACCTCAGGCAGATCCCAAATCGGGATCACCCCCTGCCTCTTGGCACTTTCCTAACCCCCATTCCTTTGGTTTTTTGTTGGTCTCTTCTACAGCCACTCCTCATTTAACCCTGGACCCTTTGCAGCACCAAAGTAGAAAAAAAAGGCAGTTCTGGGTTTATTTGAAGCAGGGTATAAATCCTCTTGCAGATCAGTTTCTAAAAAGCCTGCATAGCTGTTTTTTGCTCCTTTCCCCACCTTTCCTTGAGAGCGGCGTTGGTGCTGAGTGTTGTGTCAGCACTGCTGCGTCTGCAGGCCCTCAGCCCTTCCAGGGAGACCTCTGTGTGCATCCAGCCAGCCCAGGATCTGCTGCTTGGCCGCGAGTCAAGTCCAATTTGGAAGGAAACACATCCACGGTGGTGCCGTGCCTGAGCTCATAAGCCTGGAGCTAATAATCCTTGCCCAATGGCTCCTCTTATTTGTTTGGGCAGCCTGTGGCTCCAGAACGCTTCCGTGGCTCCTGGATCCGAGCGGGATCACATCTGGCCAGCTTGGAGCCTGGCCGTGGAGACGTTCCCTTTGTGTTTTCCTTCCGTGTCCCCGCTGGAAATGGTTGGGATTTGAGGCACACGAAGGCACACCAGCCTTCCTGCGGATCCGCAGCGGGGAGCGGGGCCGGCGGCCCTCGCTCGGAGAGGGAGAAGGAGCTGTGTGTGCAGGGAGGCTGTGGGTGAGGAGAGAGGCTGGCTGCAGGTCCTGCTCTAAGTAACTTTAGAACAAGTGGGAGGTTCCAGTGTGTATGAAGTGGTATTTTGTTGCTAAAAAGACCTGATGGGAACATTGCCCATATTTGTGTTGTCTAAACACTTGCCTAGTGCAGAGTATCTTTTGCGTTAAAAACCACACCACCACTTTATATTGTGATTTCCCTGAGTAACTCTGCTTTAAATAAACCCAGAATATCCTTTCTCTTCTACTTTGGTACTGCAAAGGGCCCAAATTTGAATGAGAAGGGGTAGCTGTAGGAGAGATCTACAAAGAAACAAAGGTACCAGGATTAGGGAAGTGCCAAGAGGCAGGAGATGATCCTGCTTTGGGATCGGCCCGAGCTTCTGAAGGCAAACAATGGAGATGGGTTTTAACTGAGCAGCTGCTTTTGTGCGTGAGGATTGATAGACAGTGATCAGGAGCACCTGGGAGGGGGCACAGAAACCAGGGAAAACACTGGAGAGCAAAACTGGTGACACAGAAATGGTCAGAATCAGCTGGTTTTACTCTTTCTCTGTTATGGACTATAAAAACTTTGAATATCCAGATGGGATAAGAGAGAAGACAAATCTTGTTGTGATAACTGCAGAAAGAAGATGTAATAATTATGTAATTAAACCAAACAAAATACATCTAGGAAAAATCTTTGTGCTGCATTTAGCTGTTAGCTTAAATTGATGGATTTGGCTTTAAATTTTTGTTTGAGATGCTTAATCAGTTAAAGGAGGAACACTTCATATTAAAAAGACATTTTTATGTTAGTAATGAAAGAGACTAACATCATCTCATCTCATCTCAGTTCAGTTTTATTTAGAATATTTAATTTTTCCATCATATGGGATGGAAATCTTGCAAGTGAAATTAATAATGGGCATATGTCTTCAAAGTGCTTATTTATTGGGTCCCTTTGGCACTGAAACCTTTGCCAAAGTATTTTATTAGAACTCGTGTTTTGCCTTTCTCTGCCCTTTGAAGGGCCATGAAGGGGGGGAGAGGCAGGGCAGCTCCTGATGTTTTCATGGAGCTGTGGTGGCCCTGAGGACACACCATCCCTTCTCCGTACCATGGTAACTTCTCCTGCTATCAATCAGTGTTAAAGAAGCCTCACAAATTATTTTCTCCTTTTTCCCTTCCAGAATGAAATCAATGAGGTTCCTTTCTTCGACGTCCAGCTGCCTTATGAGCTGGCACTGAAGATATTCCGGTACCTGGGCAAGGCTGAGCTGGGAAGGTGTGCTCAGGTGAGTGCTACTGGCAGTTTGCTGCTCTGATACCACTTAAAACTGGCAAAAATCGTGAAAAAGCAGGCACCTCGTGTAGGGAAGGGGGGTGGTAGCCCAAGGAACTCAGCTGGTTGTGCTTTCACTCGCAGGGTACAGTTCCAAAGCTGAATATTGAAAATGTAACGGTACATGAGCTGGATTTACAGCTGCACTTGAGCAGAGTTAAATAAAACATCTGTGGCTTGGGCAGAAGCGAAGCCTTAAAATTGAAAGTAAATAGTGCAAAGATATTTTGGTTGAAGTGAGTGTGTTTAGAAGCATTTTTGATTGAGGTGAGTGTCTTGCAGTATTTAGAGCTCAGCACTTTTCCATGCTTAAGGGCATGGCAAGAGCTGCTCCTCCCGCTTTCCAGCGTGGGCTTTGACCCACAGACACTGGAGCGGTAACTTTTTGTCTGCAGTATTTCCACCCGAGGCTAAATTCTTAAATGACCCTGATTTCCTCCCCCCCAGCCCTGCAAGAGGTTTATATTTTTCTTTTCTGGTACTTTCAGATGATGCTCTCAGCAGTCAGTACTCAGGCGTGGTCCATCATTTACGTGTAGTTGTAAACTCCCTGTCTCTTCCATAGCTTTACTAACTGCAGCACTCACTCACACCTCATTCTGCTCAGGGTTGTTCAGCCCACACTGTTGGGCCTCTTTTTTTCCTTTCTTCACACGCTGAATGATGAACCTCCTCTCTGAATGAGTGTTCAAAGCAAATTTAATTGGCAAGTGCTGATTACCCTGTGAAATCAAGCAGAATATTGTGGATATAATTCCAGCTTCTCCCATTGCCACTATTTAGGGTTCCAGGCTGGTGTTCGTTAACTCTTACATACAAACAACATCTTGCAACTTCACAAAAATCCAACCAAAACCATTCTTTGTGTTACAAACAGTCATGGTTTGAGTGGAAGAGAAAAATGTTAATGTGTGGAAACTGAGAAGTGACAGACAGGGTCTGTTGAGGATGGTAAACTAAGCACAAATATCCTGCAAATGGCCCAGGCTTTGAAAGGAAATTGGGCTTTAAATGTTCAGTATGAGCATGCTGTAGTTTAAAATAGCTACAAGTGGTTATTGCTTAAGTCTTTGACTCGCTAATGCCTTTTAGGAACAGGGACTGTTAAAAGAAAATTAATTCCTCCTGCGGGGCTGCTGTTGCAGAGGGGAAAATTCTCTAGGGTTATTTTTTGATGCTGTCCAGGACAGTGAGGCTTTCAGATATGCTCCAGTTTCTGTCCCTTGGGGTAGAGATATGCCATTAGGAAAGGCCACTGCCCGTGACGTGGGACAGGGGTGCATTTTTGAAGTGGATTAGTTTAAGGTTATTCTTTTACTCTCTTTTTCCCCCCTCCTTTGGCATGATCAGTTTACCTCATGGCATAGTAAAAACCTTGGCTGGTGAAGGGCTGCTCTTTTTCCCTGAGCTTGGGGCTGCACT
The DNA here is from genome assembly GCA_013398955.1 of Callaeas wilsoni. Classification (NCBI taxonomy): domain Eukaryota; kingdom Metazoa; phylum Chordata; class Aves; order Passeriformes; family Callaeidae; genus Callaeas; species Callaeas wilsoni. Next base: position 26,139 of record VWPU01001929.1, on the reverse strand, counting down.
GGGTTTCTCTCGCCTTCACTTTGTTTTTTAGCTTGAACCTGTTCTCTTAAAATGTTTTAACATAGAAAATTTTCCATGTTTCTCATTCTCCTCTTCCCAAGTCACTGTTCCTTTGTGGCAGCTGACAGGTAGCTGAGCAAGTGCCCGGTGTTTTACAGGGCTTTCCCAATCAGATGAATATCCAGTGCAGAGCTGGCTTCTTTTTAAGTGTTCAAATAAAAAGGAGAGCCATAAAAATAAATAGCATTTTCATTTTTTCTCCTGGTGGTTTTGTTTTTGAAGGGGGGAGGGGAGCCCTCTTCTGTTCCATGGAAAACCCTGCTGCTTTATGGTGTTATCCTAGAAAGGTTTTTTTTATTAAGGTGCCTTGGGATTTCAGTGAAATGGGGCCAGTTGGTGGAATTGGCATCATGATCCATGTGAGTGCCTTTGGAGAAAACCTGTTTGCATAGTTCTTTATGCCAAGTTGGTAACCAGCTAACAGGAAAGTAGCCTGACTGCAGAGCCTCTCTGAGATTTAATCACACCACAGACTGTCTGGAGAACTTTAATTTCACCTTGATATTTCCCTCTCCCTCGCTCCCCCACAGCTTTTCTTTGGTTTTTGGAACTGGTACTATAAAACACAACCTGTCTGTGTGGCACTGGAAATACAAAAGCCTGTAAATAACAGTGTCCTCAGTGCCTGAGCTCCGGCGGGTCTGCAGCAGGGGGGTGACATTCAGTAGCATCCGCCAGACCACTCCCTGTTGATATCCCATGTTTGGAATTCAAGGAGAGAAGTGTCCAGGGCTTCATGTATCACTGAAAGGCCAGAATTTTCCCCTGGGAGCCCCTTTTGATTGTGTTCTGACCATTGGCAGAAATATCTGTGCCATGAGTGACTCTCCTGAGAGTATGAGCAGGTCTGGGAACAGTCACTCCTCCTTCCTGGCCATGATGTAGAGGGAAAGGAGAAACAGTCCCTTGGGACACCACGAGTGTGACAACCAGAAGTGTCCTTGTGGTGTTTGGGGCTGATACTGCAGGTACATTAATTTTACCCATGGCCCAAGGACCTGGCCTTTACACTGTCAGCTTTGGGATACGGGGATGTGTCTGAATTCAGCAGCACTGAATTTTGGCAGTTTTGTTTCTGAACAGATCAGTGCGAAGTTCCCTTGACCTGTTAGGTTTTCGTCTTAGAGAAGGTTTAGAAGTGTTTACCAACACAGGAATTGTGTATGTATCTAGGGCAGGGGAGACTGTTTCTAGGAATTTAGAAATGAATTGTCGTGCATAAATCAAGAATTTCAGCTGCTTGCCTCCAGGGCTTTTGGGATTGTCAAATGGTTGAGGCTTTAATGTTTATACATTTATAAAAAGAAAATTGAATGTGGTTTTTTGAGCATGGTTTTGCATCAGGGTTGTTTATGGGTAAAAGCAGTCATTCCATCCTCCTCGTGGTTTAGAGAGAGAGCAGAGAAATGGATGGATAAGGATATCCCTGCCCTGGGCTGATCCCCCAGCAGGAAAGGAGGGGGGATTCTGCCCCTCTGCCCCGCTCAGGTGAGACCCCACCTGCAGAGCTGCCCCAGCCCTGGGATCCCCCACATGAGAAGGATGGGGAGCTGCTGGAGTGAGACCGGAGGAGGAGATGCTCCAAGGGCTGGAGCCCCTCTGCTCTGGAGCCAGGCTGGGAGAGCTGGGGGTGCTCACCTGGAGAGGAGAAGGCTCCAGGGAGAGCTCAGAGCCCCTTCCAGAGCCTAAAGGGGCTCCAGGAGAGCTGGAGAGGGACTGGGGACAAGGGATGGAGGGACAGGACAAGGGGAAGCAGCTTCCCAGTGCCAGAGGGCAGGGCTAGATGGGATATTGGGAAGGAATTGTTCCCTGGGAGGGGGGGGAGGGGCTGGGATGGAATTTCCAGAGCAGCTGTGGCTGCCCCTGGATCCTTTTGGAAGTGTCCAAGGCCAGGTTGGATGGGGCTTGGGGCACCCTGGGCCCAAGGACACCCTGGAAGGTGTCCCTGCCCATGGCAGAGGGTGGCACTGGGTGGTCTTTAAGGTCCCTTCCAGCCCAAACCGTTTTGTGCCTGGGGCTGTGAGCAGAGAAGATGAGCAGCTTCCATCAGAATGGCTTTGGATTAAACACTTGGCAGTATTTGCTGTACTGAACTCAAAGTCCAGCTAGTTCTAATTGAGGCCCCTGGTCCCAGCAAATGAGCCTTGACTCTGCCTTTGTGTGTCTGGGGAAGAAAATAAACCTAGTGAAATAAAAACCATTATCAGATGCAGAGGGATGAATAAACCTTCATTAGGATGTGAGCCAGTTGATTTAGATGGGATTAGAAGAAATTTTGGATTTGATGGAAGAGGTGGGGTTTTTTAGGGGGAAAAATATCCCCCAGAGGCAAAACCAAATAGCAAAGCCTATGTCAGCAAAAGCCTTTGAAGTCCTTCAGAACATTATTACTTGCTGAACTATAAAATACAAAACTGTCCCTGTGTGGAGCTCGGGGGAACCCAAACTTTCTTTGCTGAGAACAGTTGTAAAAAGATAATAGGAACACTGAAGACAAAATTAAATTCAGGACTCCAGATCTATAAACAAGTCTGTAAGATGTTGTCACTGATCCTTGCTGGAGTTTCTGTGTAGTTTTAGATTTGGAAATGGTTTTAACAAGAGCTTTGCACATCTCAGCTCCTCTCCAGCGCCCAGCGTTTGGGTGCATGTAAATAAAGCCATAACGCCCTGGCTTTTGGGGCCTCACCTGAAACTCCAAGTCAAGCAGATCTAATAAAGCTGGCTTGAAGCCAATGGCTGGTTTTAATGCTGCAGCTCACAGTGGTGCTGTAAAGTGAAATGCTTGAGACTCTTTATTAGTGATTTCGTGCAGCTGAGCCTCGCTCAGTGGGGTTTTACAAGGGATTGGCATGCGAGTTTGGGGCTGTAAGAAAAGGCTGGGTTAGGGACCCTTTGGAAATTCAGGCTTGTAAAGCAGCAGGGTTCGCTGTAATTTGATTGAAAAAAAATCAGAATAGGATAGGATCTTTATTCCCCCTGAAAGTTGAAAGGGCAGTCAAAATTTTATGTAGCTCTCCCCCCCTTTTCTTTTGTTTTACTGTCTTTATAAAATGCTTTTAAGACCTTGAAACTTGAAAGGTCTGCGCAATATTGTCTGTTTTGGCAGACTCAAAGGTGTGTGTTTATTTTTGATTTTTCTTTTGGAAAGCAAGGCGAAAGCTGGCCTGGTTTGGCTGTGCTTCCCTGTGCGTGTGCTCAGCCTGTCCCTGTCAGGAAAACGTGCTGCTGTTTGGGGAGGGGGCAGAGGTTCTGCCTGGGGAGCTGCACTCCTGCACCACAGCTGCTCTTTTGGTGTGTCAGCAGAAAGCTGCTTTGGGTTTTTTTTTTTTTTAATTCTTGGAGCAGTAATACAGATATTTATCCTACTTTCAAATCAAATTGAGAGCAAATTCCTAATGGTTTGGATTTGGGATTGCCTCTTTTTGGTGCTTTTGAAGCTGCTGAGTGTGTCCCTCTAGGGACAGAAGCACTCAGCACTCTGATTCCAGCGTGGTGTGTGCTGCTGCAGAAGCCTCAGTGCTGGTTCTGTCCTTTCAGGACATTGCTGCTGCCCTGTGCAGGTTGTTTCCTTTGTCAGAGGATGGAAGGGGATTGTCTCCCTCTGCCACTTTGCACTGAGGTCTCTGGATGATGAAGAACATTCATTTTGCTGCATTTGGATATTCCTGTTGGAGCACTGCTCTTCTGTGTAGGTCTCAAATCTTAGAAACACTTGCAGGTTACTCAGATCACCCCTTTCTTCATCATATTAAACATTTTTTGTGTGTGTGACTATGGAACGAATGGCAAATAAATAGAAAGAGGTGGTCCTGGGAGAGTTTGTGTCCATGGGAGGCTTGGATTCTTGGCATAATCTGAGGACTGAAAAGAACATTAGATGCTTAATTGTAACTTACTAAAAATGATGTCAGTCTCAGAAGGTTGTTTTAATCTTTTTAGAAGCAGAGCACAATTGATTGCTGCTTTCACCAGTCGTGGCTTTCATTGGTTACGTCTGTTTTTTTAAATTAAGAATTACAGAGGAAAAAAAAAAAGCTACTTAAGTTGGCGCTTACCTCTTGAATCTTTAATTCTGAGCCCACAATTGATTGTGATGAAGCTGTTCTCCCTGGAATGGGCAGCAACTTGAGGCTGCTTGAAAAACTTAATAATTCATTCCTATTTATGCATACTGTAATACAATAGGTTATAAATCACCGATGTCATACCCCTAATCAGGCATTGTCAGTGGGACTTCAGAGATATGGTGCTGTGATCTGAGAGGGTTTCTTAGCTACAAATATGAAAATAAATTCACGTTTTTGCTCTAAGCTCACAATTCTCTCTTAATTGTTTTCTTGCTGTTTTCTTTCCTGTCAAAATTTTCCAGTACACTGATATTTCAGGTTGACAGTGTGGCCACCAAACTGCTGTCCTTGTCATGTGGAGTTTTAGTGGAGTATAAACTCAGTTATTTCCCGAAGAACCCACAGAAAACAAGCCTTTTGTTAAAGGTTTGGGGTTTTTACACGCTCAGTTGTATAAAGAGTGAGCAAATATGTTTGTTTAGGTAAGAATTTCATCTCAGTGCAGGCCTGTATTGATATACATGTTTATATTTCAGATGCTATTTAATATTTTATATTAAACCTAATTTTTCCTTATACATTTTATGAGAGATCCATATATAAAAATTTATTTCTAGGTCAGCAGGACGTGGAAAATCCTTGCAGAGGACGAAGTGTTGTGGTACCGGCTGTGCCAGGAGGAGGGATACCTGTTGGATATGAGCATCTCCGACCATTCCTGCTGGAAGCTCGCCCTCAAAAACTGCAGAGCCAGAGAGCACATGTTGAAAACCAACTGGAAGGTGAGAGGGAATTTCCTTAAAGGGATCTGGGTGCTGGGGAAAAATGGAAACCTGGTTCGAGCAGGTGGGAGAGGAGAGCCGGTGTTGTGTATTGCACTCCTCTTTGCCAGCTGAAAGCTGCTGGAGGGTTTTTGGGATAGATGTGTCTTCTCTCACAGCAGTAGCAAAGCTGGGAGTTTTCCAGCAGCGAATTTTGGTGGATGAAGGAATGGGAACACCAAGCCCCTGTGTCCTCTCTGCAGAACCGCGTGGGTGCCGTGAGCCAGCTGCGCTACGAGCCCGGCAGGGTCCTGTGCGACGTCCACTGCTGCGACGGCGTCGTCATGGCCGGGTGAGCCCTGCAGCTGTGGCAGAGTGGGCAGTGCCCCTGCACCTTCTGTAGAGGGTGTGCTGCCCACTCCACCTTCGCCAGAGTGGGCAGTGCCCCGGCACCTTCTGTAGAGTGTGTGGTGCCCACTCCCTCCTCCCCAGAGTGCGCAGTGCCCCTGCACCTTCTACAGAGCGGGTGATGCCCACTCCACTCTCACCAGAGTGTATAATGCCCCCTGCACCTTCTGTAGAGAGTGTGGTGCCCACTCCACCTTCACCAGCGTGGGCAGTGCCCCTGCACCCTTTATAGAGTGTATAGTGGCCACTCCATCTTCCTCAGAGTGTGTAATGCCCACTCCACCTACACCCGAGTGGGCAGTGCCCCTGCACCTTTTATAGAGTGTATAGTGGCCACTCCATCTTCATCAGAGTGTGTAATGCCCACTCCACTCTCACCAGAGTGTATAATGCCCCCTGCACCTTCTGTAGAGAGTGTGGTGCCCACTCTACTTTCACCAGAGTGGGCAGTGCCCACTGCAGCTTTTATAGAGTGTGTAGTGCCCACCTGCACCTGTACCAGAGTGTGTAATGCCCACTGCACCTTCCCCAGAGTGGGCAGTGCCCACTGCCGCTTTTCTAGAGTGTGTAGTGCCCACCTGCACCTGTACCAGAGTGTGTAATGCCCACTGCACCTTTACCAGCCTTGTAAATCCCACTCCACCTTTACCAGCCTGTGTAAATCTCATTCCACCTTTACCAGCCTGTGTAAATCTCATTCCACCTTTACCAGCCTGTGTAAATCTCATTCCACCTTTACCAGCCTGTGTAAATCTCATTCCACCTTTACCAGCCTGTGTAAATCTCATTCCACCTTTACCAGCCTGTGTAAATCCCACTCCACCTTTACCAGGCTGTGTAAATCCCACTCCACCTTTACCAGGCTGTATAAATCCCACTCCACCTTTACCAGCCTGTGTAATGCCCACTCCACCTTTACCAGCCTGTGTAATGCCCACTCCGCCTTCGCCATCTGAAATCTCAGGTGCTGCTTTTGGCAGATTCAAAAGCAGCACCTGTTTGAAGCATAAGAATGGTCTCACCCACAGTTCCTGAGACAGGCTGTCCTTAAGTGACTGATAAAGGATGGTTATCTACAATTTACCTCAGCAGTTCAAATTTTTATTGAACTATTCAAAAGTGAGCTCATGTACAAGAAGTCCCTGTAAAAACTCAGGTGCTTTCTGATGAGCTCCATTTATTGTTTTGCTGTGGAAGCCCCCAGAATTAAACATTTTACACATCTACTGAAAAAAATCCACCTTTTTAATATTTTTCCATAAAAAATCTCTTAATTCCAAAGATATCTTGTCACAGCACACAAAAATAACTTTAGAAGGAGTGTTACTTTTCTCCATTCTTACTTAAAAGACAACCTGGGAGGAAAGTAACCCACTCTGAATAGGTAAACTCAGAGTTCTCTTTTCCTAATATAGAAGTTTTCTGGACCTTGGTTTAGTGTTAGCTATTCATGTTGTTTATACTCTTAAGTATGATTTTAAGACCCTCACAAATTCTTAGAAAAAGTTACTGTGATTCTCTCAGTAAGTATGAGGCTTTACTGTGTTCTGTTTGAATTTCACAGGTTCAGTAATTAGTAACCCTCCAGAAATCACATGAGTAAATAAAAATTACAATATCCTGGAGAGCTGGGACACTGTCCTTGGCATACCAGAGTTCAGTGTTTCATGGTGGCACTGGATGTTAATGGTGTGGGATTAGAGAAAACTGCTTCTAAAATACTTTAAAATTCACAGACTGGTCATAAGAAAGAGGCCTGGAAAACTCAAATTCATGGAAATGCATTTGAATGCTCTTGGACAACAGAGAGCAGGAATCTAAACTATCAGACAGCAAACCCCACTCGTCTCTGTGCTGCTGCCAAGACCTCCAGCTCTTCTTTTCCTTCATTTCCTCCATTGTATTTATTTCCAAACACGCAGTAGATAGGAGCTGTGCAGATTAAATTACATTTCTGAAGTATTAATAAACAAAGGTTATGAATCCTGCATGTTAAACTCAGATTGTCCATATCTTGGCTTGGCGTATAGAAGAAGTAGGGTTCTCAGTTCCACACACTCTTTTCATATTGATTCTCCAGTATCTCTTGATTCTTTTGGTGAATTTACATCGGTCACATGAAGGGAGGTGGTGCAGTTAAATAAATCAGGTTCCTGAAAATAGGTGAGCAGGTAACAGAGCATTGAGGGAAAGCTGCATGTGTGTATCCTTTAGAAAAACAGTGTTCACTTAAATTATTTTCACTCATTTCTCTGAAAAATTGATTATCTTTTTATGAAGCTGTGAGCATGTATTTGGTAAAACAACTTGGGGAAATCAGAATTCAGCTGTTTGAACTTACCTGGTTAGTAAGTGAAAAGTTTAGAGTATTAAAACACAAAAAATATGTTATGTCCTTTGCTGTTTACTGCTTGTCCTTCAATCTGCTTTGTCTCTTAACTTGCTAATGGTAAATATCAAACCAGAGAGACTTCAGGTTATAACTAAAACTTCCAAGGGCATCAGCAAATTGTGCAGGGAAGTACTTTATGTGCATTTGGTAAGTATTAAGGATATTGAGGAATTTGTTGGGGTTTTGTTGTTCGCTGTGTTTTTATTTTTTAAATCCAACCGTAACCCTCCCCTGTCTCTCCCAGCTTATAAAATCGTACTTAATGGCATTGTGCTTTCAAATTTGTCATAAAAGTGTAATGAATCTGGTGATCAATAGCAAACTGTTGCGTTCTTTCAGTACTGAAGAAGTAATTTAATAGCTGAGGTTTACAAAGTCAATTCTCCTCTCAGTATAAATATCAATTATCTGTTACATTTAATGATTCTCTCTCCAGTTTCACAAACACTCGTGTGCTCAGCTTTGTGTGGGAATAATCACTGATTACAGAGACCTGTGTGTCTGAGCTAAGCTGGTGGGAGTTTGCAGGCCTGGTGCTCCAAGTGCTGATCCAGAACTGAGGGGCATTTCCCAAGGTTTGTCTGTCCAGTGGGACATCACCTTTCTTCTGTCTCAGGCTGCTGCCCTGAGGCCTCAGGGCTGCTCAGTTTTTAGCAGGTTTTTTGATCATAATTCCCTCCGCCACTCCGGGTGCTCCCTTCCCTGGCCACACTCCAGCCCCTCAAGGTCCTTTTTGTCCTGAGGGGCTCAGAACTGGGCAGAGGATTGGAGGTGCCCCAGGAGTGTCCAGTGCTTTGCCCTGGGACACCCAGGTGCCCTTGGGCACACCTGGGCACCCCTGGGCTCGTGTCCAGCTGCTGTCCCTGGCACCCCCAGGGCCTTGTCCAGCCTGCACAGCCGCTCCTCCCCGAGGCCGTAGCATTCCAGGGGTGGTGGTGGCTCAGGGTAGGAGCCAGCACGTGGCCCCGGTGATGTTCTGCTCCGGAATGTTCCCTGGCACTGAGGTCAGGCTGACGGGCCGGTGTTTCCCTGGATGCTCCTTCCAGCCCAGCTTCCAGACAGGCATCACAACTGCTGAGTGGAGTCCCCTGGGTGAAGGATGTCCCTGCTGGGAAAGGGTGGGAGGTGGCCGGGTGAGCTCCTGCCCTGCTCCCTCAGCACCCTGCGGTGGGTCCCATCCCGCCCCATGGAACTGTGTGTGTCCAAAGTGCTGCAGCAGCATGCCAGCCATTTCCCCTTGGAGCATGGGGGTTCATTCTGCTCCCTGTCTTCCAGCTCAGGGCCTGGGTACCCTGAGGACAAGAAGGCCGTAATTCCCTCAGCCCTTTCCTCATCCTTTGCCACTGTTTCTCCCTGATCCAATAAAGATGGAGATTCTCCTTAGCAATCCTTTTGTTGCTGATGTATTTATAGAAGCATCTTTAATTCTTTTTCTGGCAGCAGCCAGATGAAGTTCTAGTTGGGCTGGTTGGAGAGAGGAGTTGTAGTTGGAGAGAGCAGGAGTGCTGGGGCTGGTGTGTTTGGGAATCTCGGAGCAAGCCTGGAATCACTGATTGATTTGAACCTGTGCTGTGCTAGGTGTGATCTTGTCATCTTCACTGTCCTGCTTCAAACTCTGCTGCAAAGTGGAATCATTTTTATTTTAGCTGCTGTAGAGATTTTTAATCTTTCTGAAAGGGGATTTATACAGGCTGTGGGCAGAGTGACTTAAACCAGCAGCTCCCGGTGTGATTTATAGAGGCACAGTTTGAACTGGTTCAGGAGCAGCTCTTTATTAATCCATGAAGGAAGCAAAGGCACACTACCCAGAGAAGTGCCCTATTCCCTGCACTCTCCATTCTCCCCACGCTGCTGCCCAAGCTGAAGCCAGGAGATGGCAGAATATCAAGGATTGATTAAGTGCAACCTGAGCTGGGAGTCGAAGGTGGCTGCGAGCAGCTCCCCTTTGTGCGAGCGCCGCGCGGTTGCTGCCTGACATCAGATAATTCAATCTGGCCTGCACGCAGAGCTTCTTGTGTTTGTCATTAAAATTTCATCCCAGCGGTTACGAGGCTTGTTTTCTGGGTCAGCCCCTGAGTCCCTTTTCATTTGAGCCAGTGGTGTTTGTGGTTACCTCACTCCCAATCAATGTTGTATTCGCCAGCCTTTCTACGGTTACACGTCTCGAAGGATCTTCTCTAAAGGGATGATGTTCTCCCCCTCATACTCGATTCAAATGGAGTTTCAGCCCTAAGTCAGAGCTTACTTAAAGCAATTATGTAGCTGCTTGCTTGGCTTTTAGAAATTCCTACTGGTGATGAGGCTCACTGTGCCTAATGCTGTCATTTGCTGTACAGAATGCCTGGATTGCTTCACTTTCTCATACTAAAATCTGAATTTATCTGGGTTTTTTAAAGCAAATGCATGCTCAGACAGTAAGATTGCTACTTTTTTTTTGGCAGCATGGTCAGAGGTTGAGTCCTCTTGGACAGTGATGTTAGAACATGCATCTGGTCCTTGTTTGACCTTGTTCCAGAGGATCCCAAGGTGTGACATGTCCGTGGCACGTTGTGAGACTGTTGCTGCCTGACTGGTGCTGAAATACTGAAATCTCACCTGTGGCTGTTCTTGAGCCCTGTGGTGAGCTTGCCTTGTGCTGTCTCACCTCACGGCTCACCCCTAAAACGGCACTAAGCGGGATGTGTTAATTTTTTAATGCTTGCAGAATGGGCACTGTGGCTTCACTGCTGCTGCTGGTGGCTCTGAAAATAAATAAACAGAAGAGGTTCAGTCAGACCACCCTTCCCAAGACCCAGAACTATAACGTATCAGCTTTTCTCTTTTTTTCCTTCACTTTTCTATGACTGAAGGAAGAGTGGTGGCCTGTTAGTGAAGAGCTTGGCCACAAACTGGTTTAGCAGATGCTGTGAGGAGTCCCTGCACCTCTTAGAGACTGGGAAATCAGCCCTGGGTTCTCTTGAAATTTTAGTTTCAGATGTTTTCCCCCTTCCCTGCCAGCTCTCCTTGAGATTTGAGGCGTTAGGACTGGTGAGATTCATGTGCTGATTGCCTTGACAAACCAACAGATTCGCATTTCCTCCCTTTTCAGGGTGGAGCACACCTGGCACAGGTGGTGTTTCCCCGAGTGATGCTTGATAAAGGCAAGGGGAAGCAAAGGAAGGACTTCCTAAATATCCTGTGTCGTTAGTTAAGGGAATCTGGACATTTATTTGTCATGCTGACATCCTAAATGCTGAAATGATTTTATACAGTTGTCTTCATTCTGGTGAGTCTTGTGGGAGCACTCACAAACCATTTGAGCCTTTCAGTTTAAGTCATTTTGAGCAACATCTACGGACAAGTAGCTGCTCCTTTATGGTGAGTTCCTTTGTTCTCTTCCATCACCTCCCACTCCACTTTGCTCTTGCTCAAAGGTGACCTGCAAATGACTTTTTAGAAGCTGGGCTTGCCACTCTCTTTAGTTTCATAATGATGTGTGAAACTAGCCCGAAAGGCTTGAAAACGCTTTCCTGCACTTTAAAAAGTTCGTGTCAACTCTCATCTAATTTGGATTTTTTGCCATAGGGCTTGTGGGTTATTCTCAAGGTATTTATTATTAGCTCTTGCATCTCAATTCAGTGTGCAGACCTGAGGAAACCAAAATATTAATTAGTAATGAAAATGAATCAAAGTTAACAAACCAAAGACTTCCAACAGCCTGAATAAACCTCTGCCTTGTTTAATTGCTTAAATTTCACTTACATGATGGCACAACTTTCATAGATTTCTCCCTCCCCTCCCAGTGACTGGGAGCCAAGATGTCAAACAAAGCAGAAGGTGAAAATAATTGCTTTTTTCTTCAAGCTTCTCCAAACCTTTTGCACTCTCTTCACTCATTCTCGTCATTGTTAAGGAGCAGTGTCAGGGCTCCTCTTTCCCAGTGATTCACCCTGAGGAGCACACGGAATGACATCATGAGTGCAGAGGGGTGACACACGACCACGGGGCGTAGGTAAGGTTGTGTTCAGTGACAGCCAGGCTGGCTTTTCTGTCAGCTCCTGAGAAAAGCCTTTCAGGTGAAACCACGAGGAGAAGCCTGGTGCTGACTCTTTGTGGAAGCTGCTTTTCCAGCCTGCCTGGCCGTGGAGTTCTTGGTTTACCTGTGGGCTTTGCTGCTGCAGGGGTGTGCTCAGTGATGCCTTCAGCGTTCTCAGGCACAGGCCAGACAAACCCATCCTTCTTTCCACTAAACCTCCTGATTTCGTTTTTGCTCTTTGGGCTGTCACCAGCAGTGCCTGGGGTTCAGGTGATGCCTCTCCTCTCTGCTGCTTGCAGCGTGTTGCAGTTTGTGTTCCTTCCAACGAGCAAACAGATCGATTTCCAGCATCCTCCAGCGGTGTTTTCTCACCTCTCTCTGCAACTGGAGCCATTGTTTTATCTGTGGTTTGTCCTTTGTGACATAATAGGGCTGATGGAGCAGAGCCTTCCCAAATTGCATCATAACTCCTCCTGAATTCTTATGGAAAAGATATTTTTTTTCTCCTGTACCCACAGTAATTTGTTTCCTTGACAGAGCAGCTGCTTTAATTAATGGGCCTGGGCTGATGCAAGCCACTGGAACCTTGAGCTAAGGGATGAGAGATTTTTTGCCTTAAAAATTGAATTACTAGGAACAGTTTGGCTGTTTCTAATTGCTGCTTTTATAAGTGTTCATTAAAATGTTTTCCTTACAGTACAACCCTTTGGCTTGTTTCTGTTCCCTTGGTATGACATTTGCATGCACTTAATATAGAAGGTGAGGCAGAGGCAGTGAGGATGGTGAAATGTTAATTTTGTTGCAGATAACAGTGCTGAGCTGCAGAACTACACACTCCAGCAGCTTAACCCACTTTTTGAGGGATAATTTCCTAAATAAAGCCCTAAAAATGAAGGTAGAAGCTCTCTGCAGCTCCATTTCTGTGAGCGGTCCACAGATGGGCGTGGGTTGGGAAATTGGAAAGTCAGGTTCCCAGCAGAAGAGTTTGAGAACTGATCATGAGGATGCTCGGAATGGATTTCCTACATGCTACATCTACATGTGCTTCCAGATCCATTTTGGGACACATTAGTCACATTTTTCATAGCTGCACTCGTATATCAAGAAACCCAAAAGAACATTTGGATGAAATCAGAGAGATTAATTTTCTACTCTGCATTCTTCTACCAGCATTAGGATTGTTTAAAACTCTGGTTTTGGTTTACCCCCATCTGTTTTTCCTTGTGTTTTATGGTGTAGCTTTCTGCTATGTAATAGAAAATTTTCTCTTCCCTGTTGCATTTGCGTTTTATTTTTGGCCATTGTGTTCTATTTATATTCCTTTCTGCCATGTAAAGGAGTTCTTTGCTGCTGCTGTTAGTTTTTCCTGAATCCTTTCCTTAAGGAGTCCCTCAGCCAAGCTACCTGTTGGTTATAGTTGGCAAAATCAATGTATCCAAATACCTGGAACTGAGAACAGGGAGAATTGGGAACTTTTACCTCTTCCAGTCTTTGAGGCACCTCGCCCTGTGGTAGGTGTTCCTAAGCAGTCCTTCATTTATCCCTCACTTCAAAGAGTACAGAGAAGGTGCTAGAATCCCTTTAATTCCAGTATTTTTAATTGTGATTGAGGCACCTCCCAACGTGCCATGGTTCTGATGAAGAGGTGGTTTGAAATTGGACGTTGAGTTACCACTGTCTGCCCTGAGCCTTGGAGAGAAGATGAAGCTCAGGAGCAATTTGAACCAACTTGAAGGCGTTTGGGCTTGGGTTTGCATGTTTAATTGGGCCTTATTCTTGAGCCTGCTGAGGGGGACACTGACTGATACCTTAATTAAACACATGAAGGACTGGGGAGTTGCTTTTGGTGGAATAAGGATGAAAGCTCTGAGGTGCTTGTTGGAGCAAGACAATGCAAAATACTCATTATTTTACTTGCTTATCAACAGGCATCCGTTTAAACAGAGACTGTTACTGGAGCAAAATTCCTACTGACTTCAATAAAATGCAGTGACATTGTAAGGATTTCATAATAAGATCTTTTGAGTATTAACAGATGGTCACTGACTGCCTGAAACAAAGTTGTTGGGTTTTTTTTTGGTTTGTTGATCACCGCAGGTATCTGGAAACCGAACAGACTTTGCCTTCTGGAAATCAGACCCGACTGTGAAACGAAGGGGGTTCTTTCTCCTTCCTTTTCCTTGCTGCAGACTCTTGAGAGAAAATATGGAAAATGTAAACTGGTTTCTGGTGTGTTTTATCAGAAGTCTTTGGTGCCCAGCCCGACTGGTGCAGCGAGCCTTGCCCTGGAGAGGTGTGCTTAAGGCAACACCAAAAGTGAGTGGCACCAGCATCCTGTGTGAAGAGAAACCCAGCAAGGGTCTCGTTGACCCTCTGGTTTGAAGTGACGTTCTGCAGTGCCAGCAGTACCCCAGCCATGAAGGAAAGCAGTTTGTCTTTGCTGCTGCCATGGACTGAATGAGCGGAGTCTCAACTGTTTGGAAAATGTTCCTGTTAACAGTTTTTCTTTTGTGTATTTGTCAGTTTATATATTAGTTGCAGTTGTACTTTGCACAAACACTAATTAGACAGCCATCAACACTCAGGGCCAAAGGCTTACTAACAATGCAACTGTGATAGCAGTGTCTTAATTGGTTGAGTATAATTGTCATTAGGCAACCATAAAGACATCTGGGGCTCTGGAGGGAGATCAGCCTCCCCCTCCTCCTCTTCCCCAAATTTGTTCTGGCTGTTGTTATCCAGCACAGTGGAGCTTTTTCAGATGAGATTCTGTGTTTTGACCAGTTTCCTGATGTTTTTCTCCTTATGAAATCGTCTGCCTCTTCAGCACCACTTCATTAGAGCCGTGCCCAGCCTCCAGCTCTGCTTCCTCCCACATGTGCTCTGCACTCCACCACCTGCTTCCCAGATGTTCATCGTGGGGCAGCAGCAGCAGCAGCTTTTAACCCCAGCTCCTTCTGCTTTCACTCATGTGAGAGGGCACGAGCAAAGCGTTCATCTCATTAGGGCATTACTGCCAGTAAAAAGTAGTCAAAATGCTTTTGGTTAGTGAGTATATTGTATATGAATTTAATTTTTTCCAGCTTTTCTATGCCATATGCATTCCATCTATTGTTGCTCCATTTCAGCAAGGTTTCAATGCATCTCTGTAAACCTTAAGCTGTATCTCCAGGCTAATTTTTACAGCTAGATCCATATCTGGCCAGAATTACAGAACTGGCTTGTTGAGGAGAAGTATATTTAGAAAAATACAGCTTGTCTCTTCTCCTGCTGCTGCTTCTCATGTGTCTGTACTGAAATATTCCGAAGAACAAGGGCAGAGTGGAAAGAGAGTCCATCAAAGAAGCTGAGTTATTTGGGTGGAGAGGCTCTGTTGAACATCAGAGAAGGAAAAATGTGTCTGTGAGTAGAGAGCTGGGAGCCAGGTGTGGTGTGGATGGAAGGAATCAGGGAAGGGATATCAGGAGAGGGAGAGATCGGCCTTGTAAGCAACAGGCTTCTGGTTGCTCCCTGTTGTGCTCAGGAGAGCAAGACTTCAGACAGCCTTTCTAAATGAAATGAAGCAGGTGTGGTCTCTGCTGTGGGTTGTTTCAGGGTTTGGGGTCGGGTTTGCTCAGTGCAAGTGTCTTGTGTCAGGTGTTGGGGTATTTATTTACCTGCCACTGCAATATTCAGCTCACGGCACCCATCAGGGGAAAACGGCGGCAGCTGAATGCCCTTGGTGTCAGAGCAAATTGGATGTGTTCATTGTTGTACCAAACAGGAAGAGTTTTGAGTTGGTTTGGGTGTTTTTTCACTCCAGCAGAAAGCTAAGTGGGCATTTCATTGCCATCGTGCTAGAAAAATCAGTAACTGAGTGGGTTTGGGGTTCTGTGCTTGTTCTTGGGCAGGACTTGCATCTGGGCTTATTTCATTGAGTGATCCAAATGACATTTTCAGGGCAAAATGTAAAACTTGTGGTGGGAAATGAATAGAAATCTTGAAGTTATCTAGAAATAGTGCAGTGTGTTCTTGTCTCCAGCCATCTCTATTGATAGGGCAGATTTGCCAATTATCTGCAATAAAGCAGCCTTTTTATTTTTTTTACAGCAAGGCAATGCTTTAATAGTTTAAAAGCCTTTTGTTGTGGTTACAAATTGAAAGTGTGGTGCTCTTTACAACAGCATTAAAAGCGGGGAGCTGAACCATTAAATTTTTTTTTTTTCCTTCTGAATTGGATTCGTCTGTGTTTGAAATTCTTCCAGTTCAGTCCTGGTGCAGGTCCAGTGCTCACTGGAAATGGGCAGTGGAGGAGCTGGTTTGTATCTCCCATTTCCCCGGGCTGGTTCCCTGCCCAGACCTGGAGCTCCACTTGTGCTCCCCTTGTGGAACATCGCTCCCAGTCCTTCAGCTTTGCTGCGTGGGACTGCAGTGGGAAGGATGGGAGTGGTGAGAAATGGGGAGGAGGGATACAAGGAAGGCTTAGGAACCTTCCTGAGGAGCTGCTCCTGTGCTGGCGCTGCTGGGATTTCTGGAGAGCCACGGGGGAGGTTTGGTGGGCTCTTGCAGGGGTCTCCTGGCACGTGGAGTCTCCCTGGTCTCTGTCAGGACAGGACCGGAGGGAGCACACGGCCAGGATGCTCTCAGGGATTGTTGGGCCGTGTCAGAGCCCACTGGGGCACAGCTGGACAAGCTCTGGTGTCCTGCAGGTCCTGGCAAGGGCTGGGAGAGCACCGAGGCTTCCCTTCACAGGAGTGGGAGCTCTCCAGCATGTGCTGATCCCTCAGAGAGGGGAGGAGGAGGCTGCAGGACGGGCTGATGCAGACCCTGCCAAACACACAGGGCCCAGCACAAACATGTCAGGATTTGGGTCAAACTCATTTCAAACCGATGGTCAGAAGTGTTTGGTGGTGCTGCTCCAGTTTGAATTTGGTTTACAGGTGGTTCAGGTGGTTCTTCATGAACAAAGAATGGTTCAAACTAAATTTTGGCTTGATTGAATTCTGAGATAAAATTAATTTAAGGGTTTATTGTGGTACTGTGATGTTGGATCTCTAACTCCAGGAGTGCAGTCACTGCATTGTTATTTTTGGTGGATCCCTCGTGTTCCAGGCTGTGTAGAGAAATGAGATTCAGTGTGCCCTGAGAATTATCCATCCCCCCTCTTCTCCTGCCATTTTCTCCATCTCTTTCTTTTTACATCTCCAGTCTGGACTATGTGAGAGCTACACTAGGAGGAGATGCTGTTCTTCCTTGCTTATTTAGACATGAAAACAAATACTCTGAGTTCTGTCCATTCTACCAGTGTTTTATGTCTCCCCTGAAACTCACTTTTCAGTGACAAGAGAATTTTGGCTTCCCTTGGGAGGAATCTGCTGCTCTTGGCAGTCAGGAGAAGCTTGAAAACACGACCCCAACCAACCCTAACATAAGGAAACAAAAATCAGCTCAAAATTAAAATGCTTCCAAAACATTGTGTGCCTCTTGTTGAAGAGGACTGCAGCAGATCTGTGCAATCACCTGTCCTGTTGTGGTTTATCTCTGGATTTTGGAGCAAAATGAGCCCTTTCCAGTTTTGCAAACTGAAGAGATTTGTTGTGATCTGATCGGCGTTCCACGTCCGATCCAGTGTGAAACGTTTTGCTTTGGGGAAGCTTCTTTCTTGGCCTGTTCTTCCTAAACTGTGCTGCTGTAAATTGGAAATGAAAGCAGGATTCCGAGGGCATTTGGGCCTGTTTGCAGAGGGAGGGAGGGAGGGGGACAAGTGTCCCACCCTGTTCTGCTTTCCCCGTGTGTTCCCCTGTAAAGCACAGCAGAGGAGGCAGGTGACAAGGACACGCTTCCCTCTCTTCCTGATCAGTGCAGGGAATTCATGTGCATCTCCCTCTGCCTGACAGATTTCACCACCCCCTTGGGCACTGTAATTCCTTCTGTAAATTGGAGCCTTTTCACCAGGAGATGTTGGGAGTGGTCTGCTCCCAGTACCTGGAGCCCCGGGCATGGCACTGCCCAGAGAAACCCGAGTGCAAGTCCCACATCTTCTAATCCTTCCTTTCCTTCTTTTCCTGTGTAATGAACTGCTTTGTTTTCCTTGTAAGCACAGCACAGCCAGATTCCCAACCACCAGACCTCTGAGCCTGTAAGAATCACTCTTCCATAATACTTTTCCCCCAAAAATCAGGATGTAACAACAAAGGTGACAAAGCAGGAAGCACCTTTGATTTTCCAAAATAATCCAAGTGTCTGCTGTGGCAGAGGAAGACGTCTGACAGTGGTAATTATCATAGTTTTGTCAAAACTGTCCTTAAATAATTACTGACCTGTGGTCTTTGACCAGTTGTAGAAGAAGCTTCTTTGCTTTTCCTGTGATTTTTTTTCCTTTAGTAGTCTTTTGTGTGGGCATAGATGGCCCAGAGCACTTTAATTGTTGTTTGCTGTGTAACAACCTTCTTCCATTCAGATATCTTCAATATAATCTGAAAAGTCTTGCTCTGGTTTTTTATTTCCTGAAAAGTCTTGCTCTGGTTTTTTATTTCCTCATTGACAAGCGGATGTTAAACTGTGGCTTTTGTGATATTTTGGTGAACCTGCTGCAATGAAAGAACTGCTGCCTTAATTCTAAAGACAGCACTTAGTTGAATTAATTGATTAGTCTTCAGAGATGTAGGTAAAGTGATCTGTTGATGAGACATTAAGAAATTTCTTCTGTAAAAAGAAATGTCTTTCTATAAAGAGCAGTAGGTCGGGTGGGTGCTTGTGTGGACATAGATCAATGCTCTGCTTCAGCACAACCGCCATCAGAAATCTTGAAAGATTGAAAAGAACCAGTTTGAAGTTTTGCATGATGTAATTTCGACTTGTTCCTGATTACCTTTTTTCTCTTGAGCCTGGCTCTCCTTGTGTGTTAGTTGCAAAGTGAATATTGATAGTGGTTATATTAATACACCGGCACGCTGGCCGAGCTGAGATGGCAGCAGCTTGTCCAGGAGTGCCCGACACAAAGGGAGAACACCCCGGGGCACCTCGGTGCCTCGCTAGCCAGCTCCCAGCCCAACACAAAGGGAGAGCACCCCGTGGCACCTCGGTGCCTCGCTAGCCAGCCTCCCAGCCCAGCACAAAGGGAGAACACCCCGTGGCACCTCGGTGCCTCGCTAGCCAGCCTCCCAGCCCTGCGGTGGAGGGCTCTTCGATAGCCCAGGTGTGACCAGAAACAAATGCTTAGAGGAGGCCCTTGGGCCGGTGTTCCAAGGGTTTATTGTAGGAGCTCCCTCGAAGCGGACCGGATGCGAAGAGGACAAGATAGCAGATTGAGTGGGCTTTAAAGGGAATCAGGGAAGGGGGTGGGGATGGCATAGCAGGGACCTATAGGAAGAGGGAAAGGCAGGACAGGTCTGGTTACCTTTGCTTAGGAGATACAAGGGGTGTCTGTCCTCTGTCAGTCAGGCAGACCGAGCCCCCCTCAGATCCCAGGAATTCAAAGGCAGAAGCCATCCTCACAGAAGGGGGTTTTACTCTTTGGAACCAGCCCACCAAACCTCTTTTTCTGGGCTCTGTGGCCCCCTGGTTGTTCTTGTGTTTGGTTCATTCACCACAACAAGTGGTAGCTCGGTTGTGTGGGTCACAGAATCACAGAAAGAACTGGCTTGGAAAAGACCTTTGAGATCACCAAGTGCAGCCTGTGACCCAGCACCTCCTCATCAGTGAACCATGGCACTGAGTGCCATGTCCAGGGACGGTGGCTCCACCGCCTCCCTGGGCAGGTGATTCCAGTGCCCAGTGGCTGTTTCAGTGAAGAATTGTTTTCTGATGTTTAACCTAAACTTGCCCTGGTGCAGCTTGAGGCTGTGTCCTCTCAGTTGTTGCCTGGGAGAAGAGCCCGACCCCCACCCAACTACAACCACCTTTCAGGGGGTTGTAGAGAGTGATACGGTCACCCCTGAGTCTCCTTTTTTCCAGGCTAAACAACCCCAGCTCCCTCAGCCGTTCTTCACAGGGCTTGTGTGCCCTTCACCAGCCTCGTTTCCCTTCTCTGGACACCCCCCAGCCCCTTGTGCTTAAAATGTGCCAGTTTGGACACAAATCCAGGAGGAAACAACCCAAAAGGGCCGTGTCTCTCTCTCTCTCTCCTGCCTGCCAGGCAAGCAGGCCCCGGCAGCACCTCCCCCACGGGTTCGGGAAAATAATTTCTCGAGTGAAAGTGAAAAAAGCTATTTATTTAACAAACAGAGTCCCCCGCTGTCATGGGGAAAAAAGGATATTGAAACCCCCTCCCCTATCCCCTAAAGGAGGACTATGGATTGTAGAGTTCTTTCTGTAGGTAAAACCTGCAGTCCTGAGCTGGGCCGGGCCGGGCAGGGTCCGACGATCCCCCTTGGAGGGTCCCGCTGAGCAGGGCCGGAGATGGGAGCTGGTCTGGGATGAAAAGCGAGCCAAAAACAGTCCAAAAAGGAACAGAAGCTGCTGAAGCAGATCACAGCCCCTTCTCCAAAGAAGTTAGAGAGCAAAAGTCCTCTAACCAACAAATGTTGTCAGATTGAGAGAGAAAAGAATGCAAAACCTTCTAGCTGCAAGGTCAAGCTGGCCGCTTTGAGGAGTTCTCTCGGCTTCTCTCTCCCCCCTTTGCAATTTAAAGGTGCACTAGAGATCGAGCAGGTGATGGGGAGCACAGTATGGTCATAGAATCACCCCAAGACACCCCTCAAGGTCCTTCCTGAGCTGAGAGCCCCGCACTGGACACAGCACTCGGGGTGCAGCCTCACCAGTGCTGAGTGCAGGGGAGGAATCACTGCCCTGCTCCTGCTGGCCACACCATTCCTGTAGCTCCAGTTTCAATTTACCTGCCTGCCACATTCAATAAATGGGACTAAAATGGGCAAAGCTGACGGTTTTGTGCACAGAGGACGGGGGGAGGCTCAATCTGGGAGCTCTTTTAACCCATTCTCCTTTGTCCCTCCCTTCTCCTGCAGTCACCTCCTTTCAGGTGCTGGGGGTGAGCGCTGTCCTTGCTTTGCAGGTACACCTCAGGAGAGGTGAGGCTGTGGGACACCCGCACCTGGGACTACACAGCCCCCGTGCTGGCAGCAGCGGCAGGCCCTGGAGGCGCTGGAGCCCCGCCACACGTCTCCTTTGTGAGGATAAACAGCTCCCTGGCCGTGGCAGCCTACGAGGACGGTGAGCAACCACAACTCTCCTCCCTCCTAAAACAACAACAACAACAACAACAAAAAAGAAGGCTTTACAAAAATGAAGCAGCTGTGCTCAGCTTTTTGTGTGTCTGTAATCCTGTGTATCCACACGCACGCACACACTTGCTTTTATGTGAGAAAGTTGGCCAATAACCCTAAATGCATTAGGAGGCATTGGAACATAGCACCCATTAAAACTGAGCTTTAATTCCTACTGGAGCTGCTGCGCAAAGCTTGAGTGCCAGGCTGTAGTCCAGCCAAGCTATCTTAAGCAAATAACTTGTTTTGCTATAAAAATATTAAATATTCTTCCACCAGCCTTCTCCTCTGGCCAAAACTCCCTTGGGGTGCTGTGGAGCTTTGTTATGGGGATGGTGGTGAACTTGGATATCTGATTAATCCCCGTCCCTCTCGCTCTTGGCGTGGTGTGTGGATGCACTGAAGTGTTGGTTTGCAGTGCTGGGTTGTTATTATATACTTGGATTTAAAGAAATGAAAGCTTTGACCTAATATTTAGTGAAACCCTCATAAAATCCTGGTTGTGTGCATTGTTTTAAAGATCCTTAGAGGTTTTCTATAATGGACAACAAGAGCCAGAGACTAACATCTTTTGGATGTGGGAACAGCAATTTAAAAAGTCAGGTTTGGACAGTGCTGACTGACTGGGATCCTAAACTGAGGGGCTCAGGCAGAACTCAGCTCTCATCATCTTTCTATAAAATGTATAATTTGATACTTAAAATGTCTCCTTGGGTATAAATGAAGAATATTTGTAAATTTAGAGAGCTTTGTACACATACTGTCTTTGATCCCGGCACTTCTACAGGTGAAGACAAAGCAGAAGGTGGATAATCCAAACAAAATCCCTAATCCATACGTTTTGTTTTAAAAGTAAATTAAATGCTTCATGTGTTTTAAGGTTCTCATCATCCTTAGCTGTTTTTCTAGCTTGGATCATGCCAGGACGGTTTTCTGTGGGTAAAAATTGTTAATAGGCAACATTTTCTGACAGCAGCAAGTCTGGTGTTATTAATATTATTTACTCGAGTCATAGGAAATTATAACATGGATTTAAGTGCTGGCTTTTTTTCCAGC
Organism: Callaeas wilsoni; assembly: GCA_013398955.1. NCBI lineage: Eukaryota > Metazoa > Chordata > Aves > Passeriformes > Callaeidae > Callaeas > Callaeas wilsoni. The sequence continues at coordinate 4,174 of VWPU01001929.1, read as the reverse complement.
GTGCCAAACAATGACTAGCAGAGGGTCTTTTGTTTGTTTTCTAGTTTCCCACTGACTAATCTAATAATTTGTCTGGGTTTTTTGCCTGTCACATCCCTTGCTGTCAGTGCTGTGACTGAACTAGTTTGCATAAAGCTCGGCGTCTTTTATTCTTTTGGGTAGAAATTTTAATAGGCTCTGTGATATGGCAGTTACTCTGATTTGAGAAGCCTTGGTCAGAATAGATTAGTTTCTATGGGAATAGGGAAATAAAAAGACCCATTTTAGCAGTGTTTACTAACTGCGAGCTGAAAGCACATATTTACAGTTTGGTGGAGAGAGTTATTTTAAATTTTGGGGAGGGAGCGGACGGCTTTGAAGATAATGCGTTTGATTGTTCTTTGTTGTACTTTTCCAGCTCCCTTTCCTCTTTGTTTGTAAGTTTGACTAACCCAGAGAAACCATCTGCTCGTGTTGGAGGTGGTGCTGTCGGGCAGAGTCTAGACTTCCCTGGCGAATCCCTGGCTCGTTGCGATGGCGTCGGCTGCTCCCGGTCCAGCAGGGCCCCCGCCGCGCTGGCCCTGGCACCCCGGCCCGGGGAAGGGCTGACGGGCACAGCCTGCCTGGCACTGCTCCTGCAGCTCCCTTCCCAAGGCACGGGAAGCGGAGCGAGGACAGGGGTTTGTCTTCCCGGGATGCCCCTGTCCGAAGGGGGTCGTAACTCCGCCGTGGCGCTGAAGGAAAACGGGATCGTGGCTCCTGCTGAACGTTCCCGACGGCGCCGGCCTCGGAGAAACAGGCTGCAAGGAGAGGGAAGGGAGGGAGAAATGGATGGGGAGCAAATGAAGTTCCCTGCGCCCGTGCCAGCGCTCAGTGGGGGCACTGGATGTACACCTGGGGCAACGGGACTTGGCAACTCGAGCCACAGTTGTGATTTTTGAATTCCAACCCACTGGCCTCATATTTCTTCTGCCTTGTTTCCTATTGTCAGCACTGGCAGTGCTCCAGTTTGATTTTACCACTAATTGTGTTGCACGTTACCGAACTGAAATGAATCAAATCAAAATGCTTTTCCTGGAGCATTAGATAAAGCAGGCGAGGGTTCTGGGTAATGAGCAGATGCTGCTAATGCAGGGACAGGAGAGGCCTTGCCAGGACTCCATCTGCTCCATGCTTGCCTGCCTTTGGCTGGGAGCCACAGCTTTTGGGAAACAGCAGTCTACTTCAGCCATCCCTCTCCCCCCTGCGCTCTGGAGTTTCATGGTTTGACTGGAAAACAATGTGCAGCAAGAGGAGAGCAGAACTTTTTTCTGCCGTCCCTTAAATGCCGTGGCCACCCTGGTGTAGGCACGGCGGGGGCCCGGCCCTGCCGCCCTGCCTGTGCCCCTTCAGGCCCACTGTGAGGAGCTGGTGGCACTTCACAAGCTGCAGAGTCACTCCACGGAGCAAAGGAGGGTGGTTGCTGCAGGGATCAGAAGTGCTGGCAGGCTCCAGGAGGGGAATTTTGGCAGCTCTGCTTTTTGGGACTGGAATTCTGTGCTCTCGTCCTTTCTGATGCCCGTAAAACTGCCTGGGGGTGTTGTCCCTTCTGCACCCTCTTTGCAGAGCAGCGGGTTTGGTGCCTTCCCCTGAGTGCCAGGACATGCTCCAAGAGAGCAGGAGCATTCCAGGCTGGCTGGGGTGAAGGAAAAAGTGTTAGAAGGAAGCTGGAGGAGCAGGGGGTGGAATATTTATTCCCGTTGGTGGCTGTGGGTGCAGACCTCTTGGTTTGAGTGAGTGGAGTGTGATTTCCCATCCCAGTCATCCCATTCCCCACGCTGGGAGTGAAACAGGGTCTGTGCCTTCTCTGAGGGACTGTCCAGGGCTGGTTTCGTGTGGAAATCCCTGTAAGAAGGGTGGTGGAGGTAAAATCTGGGATCATTTGGTGGGAACTGGTGAGGAAATGGTAGTGTGAAGGCAAGGCTCTCATCACTGAGGTCTAATCTCTCACTGCTTTGTACTCTCAAGACCTGCTGGAAGTGAAAATTAAATGTAAAATGTTGGTTAATGAGCTTCAGGTATGTACTAGAAATGTTTTTGGGGAAAACTCAGAATTCACAATAAGAAGCTTTGATACTCCAGGCTGGTGCTCATTTCCACCCATGCTTTTCTTACACTGCTTGTACTTCATACAGATCTGATATAGCTGAAAATTGTAAGGAAATAAATTAATGTTGCTACTTTCGAGTAAAAAAAGACACCTGTAAGGAGCCATGGAATTGTAGAATAGCCTGAGTTGGAAGGGATCCACGAGGATCATCAAATCCAAGTGTTTTCAAAAGGTAAAAAAGAGTTTTATTTTGTTTAAATCAAGGTGGCAAGACCACAACTCTGAAACAGGACAAACATCATGGAGATGATGTGGATAGAGCAGCTTCTGGCCTTCCCACGCAGTTGTGTTTAAAAGCTGAAGTGAATGAGCATGTAAACCATGAGCACCATTGGATTCCCTGCTCCAGCACAGACAAAATTCTGAGTTTTTACTTTTTTTTTTCCAGACAATGCACATGTAAATTGCTTTACATCTTTTCCAAAGCTGGCAGCAGCTACCAGTGGACAGCAGATACTGGTTTTAGCATGGAAGAGCTGATGCAGTGGGTCTTCAGGATGCGAGCTGGGATCTTCCACACCCAGATCCAGCCCTCCCATCCCAATCTCCCTGAGCAGGCAGCTCAGGTGGGCAGTGCCCAGCTCAGGAGGGGCTCAGACAGGCTCTGTGACACTGCCAGACACAGCTAGGATAATATTTACAAATGAGATTTAACACTGTTTGCCTCTGTGTTTGTGCTGCCTTTCCCTGTCGGAGGATTAGGGGGTTTTATAGGAAAAGAGATACTTGGGTTTGTTGAATTTTGTAGCAAATGCATTGCCTGTAATAGCAGAGAGAAACCTGGGTGAAAACAGATGTAACAGCTGCTTTTGCAGGATGTCTTTTGTGCTGCCAGCGCTGCTGATGGAGAGAGAGGAGCCTCCAGCCACCCACCTTTGACACAGCAAGAGCTGTGCAAGGCTGGCTGATGCTCCCAGAATTTGGAGTTCAGTCAGGATCAGCACTGCACTCTCTGGGGCACAACTGGCTCATGCTCAATGTTTTATCCAAGTACCTTCCAGACTGGAGGGAACTGCAATAAATGGACCTTTCATCAGGCCACAAATCAAAAATATATGGGTTGGAAGTTGAATTTTTTGTCAAATCTGGGGCAAAGTGATAAATGAGGCAGGTGCAGTGATTGTCATGTCGAGTGTCAGCATTGCACCATCATCATCAGCTTCTTGCTCTTGTTTTCTTGAGCCAGGATGACTTTCCAGCTTGCTCATAATTCTGAATAATTTTGGGGAGTTATTGTTAGAATAACCACAATTATGGTGCAGATTTCAGCGTGCCGTGAAAGCGCCGCTTGTAATTTTGATTTAGCGACCTTCTAACACTTTTGAGATTTCCGTATTAAAAGATAAGGAAAGATAATGTACGGTTGCAACCTTAACTTCACCTCAGCAGAGGAATTGCTTTGGAAAGGAGGCGCTGGGCAGTGCTGGAGGCAGGAAGACAGACTGTGGGGAGCAGTGATCTCATCTGCACTGCTAAATCTTAGCCTGATGGGTTTTGTGCTGCCACGCTAATAACCTGAGCTGGAATGGTGGAGGTTTTTTTTGCTCTTACCCAAACATGATTGACTGTTGCAAAGACTTGCACGTCCATAAATACCTTTTCTGTTTGTGCAGTGAAATGCAGAATATTCTGAGCGGCACTTTTAGCCCTCATAGTGGCTTTACCTATTTATAAATCCAGTGGAGTGTTTGCTTTTCCTGTTTTCCTTCTGTCAGGATCCTTGTGGGTCCCTTCCAACTCAGGATATTCTTTGAACTCTCCTTGTTACTCTTTACTTTGTGCTCCTTCATTACATGTGAATTTGTGACCTTACAAGTCACTTTTTCTTCCTATTACGAGGAATTCATTGCCCCTATCGTGTATCAGATGTTGCACGCTCTGTGTTTGCCTGGTTAAAATCTTTTATTTTGGACAGATTTTGCTGTTGAGCATCTGGTTTTAAAAAAAAAAAAAAGTACCTGTCTTGAAGCAATTTTACTGTTGCATGAGCCATTTTCACTGTCACCTTTTTGTCATGTTTGAGATGCAGCAATAATAATAATAATA
>VWPU01001927.1:14302-29756 GCA_013398955.1 Callaeas wilsoni | reverse complement strand
CGGCTCCGAGCGGGCGGGGGCGGCGCCGCTTCGTCACGCGCGGCGCGACACGGGCGGGGGCGGAGCGGCGGCGGGGCGGGCACGGCACGGCATGGCACGGGGGACACGGACACACGGCGGGGGACACGGAGTGTGACACTGTGCGTGTGGGACCGAGAGTGTGACACCGAGAGTGTGACAGGCAGCGTGTGACATAGAGTGTGACACTGCGAGTGTGTGACAGTGTGTTACACTGAGTGTGTGACATAGAGTCTGACACTGTGAGTGTGATACAGCGTGTGACACTGCGTGTGACATAGAGTGTGACACTGCGAGTGTGTGACAATGTGTTACACTGTGTGACACAGAGTGTGCCTCTGAGTGTGTGACAGAGTGTGACACTGTGAGTGTGATACAGCGTGTGACACTGCGAGTGTGTGACAGTGTGTTACACTGAGTGTGTGACATAGAGTCAGACACGGTGAGTGTGATACAGCGTGTGACACTGCGTGTGACATAGAGTGTGACACGGCAAGTGTATGACAATGTGTAACACTGAGCGTGGACATGGTGTGACACTGAGTGTGTGACATAGAGTCAGACACGGTGAGTGTGATACAGCGTGTGACACTGCGTGTGACATAGAGTGACACTGCGAGTGTGTGACAATATGTTAAGAGCTTTGTGTAGGGAAGGAGTGTAGATCTTGGTGGTGGCCGTGTCATTGAAAAAAAAATACAGTGTGTGTGATACTGCGTGTGACATAGAGTGTGACACTGTGAGTGGGATACAGCGTGTGACATAGAGTGTGACACTGCAAGTGTATGACAATGTGTAACACTGAGTGTGGACATGGTGTGACACTGAGTGTGTAACAGAGGGTGACACTGTGAGTGTGATACAGCGTGTGACACTTAGAGAGTGTGCCACCGAGTGATACCAAGAGTGTGACAGACAGCGTGTGACATTGCATGTGACATAGAGTGTAACACTGCGAGTGTGTGACAGTGTGTAACACTGAGTGTGGACATGGTGTGACACTGAGTATGTGACACAGAGTGTGACACTGTGAGTGTGAGACAGCGTGTGACACTTAGAGAGTGTGCCACCGAGTGATACCAAGAGTGTGACAGACAGCGTGGGACATTGCATGTGACATAGAGTGTAACACTGCGAGTGTGTGACAGTGTGTCACACTGAGTGTGGACATGGTGGGACACTGAGGATGTGACACAGAGTGTGACACTGTGAGTGTGAGACAGCGTGTGACACTTAGAGAGTGTGCCACCGAGTGATACCAAGAGTGTGACAGACAGCGTGGGACATTGCATGTGACATAGAGTGTAACACTGCGAGTGTGTGACAGTGTGTCACACTGAGTGTGGACATGGTGGGACACTGAGGATGTGACACAGAGTGTGACACTGTGAGTGTGTGACACAGTGAGGTACACTGAGACTGTGACGTAGCGGGTAAGACAGTGAGTGTGACAGAGGCAGCATGTGACACTGAGTGTGACACACTCAGACACAGTGTGTAACCCTGTGAGTGTGAGGTGCTGAGCGTAGAGCTGTGTGTGATGCTCAAACACGGTGTAACGCGCTCGGTGTAAAACGGCGTGACGCGCTCAGACACAGCGTGTAAATCCGTGTGTGACGTCCCCAGACACAGCCCGTGTCCCTGTGTGTGTGTGTGACACCCCCAGTCAGGGTACGCAGCCCCCAGGGCCGTGTGTGTGACACCCCCAAACACGGGCACCAGCCCCCAGGGCCGTGTGTGTGACACCCCCAAACACGGGCACCAGCCCCCAGGGCCGTGTGTGTGACACCCCCAAACACGGGCACCAGCCCCCAGGGCCGTGTGTGTGACACCCCCAAACACGGGCACCAGCCCCCAGGGCCGTGTGTGTGACACCCCCAAACACGGGCACCAGCCCCCAGGGCCGTGTGTGTGACACCCCCAAACACGGGCACCAGCCCCCAGGGCCGTGTGTGTGACACCCCCAAACACGGGCACCAGCCCCCAGGGCCGTGTGTGTGACACCCCCAAACACGGGCACCAGCCCCCAGGGCCGTGTGTGTGACACCCCCAAACACGGGCACCAGCCCCCAGGGCCGTGTGTGTGACACCCCCAAACACGGGCACCAGCCCCCAGGGCCGTGTGTGTGACACCCCCAAACACGGGCACCAGCCCCCAGGGCCGTGTGTGTGACACCCCCAAACACGGGCACCAGCCCCCAGGGCCGTGTGTGTGACACCCCCAATCACAGCCAGCGGCCGTGTCTGGCGCGAGACCCCTCCGACACAGCCCTGGGCTCCGTGAATGACCCCGAACGACACCGTGTGTGTGTGACACCCCTAAATCCCACCCCGCTGCCTCACGGCCGTGGTGATGGCCCCAAACCCTGTGCGGGTGGCACACCCTGACACACTGCAGCACAGCCTGGGACCCAGAGCGTGTCACGACACCCTAGGGTGCAACCTGTGACCTCAGAGGCGGGCGAGACCCCCTGACACACACCCTGCAGCCCCACGTGTGCCCTGAAACATAACCCACAGCTCGGGGTGTTCATGGCTCCTGACACAACCCTCTGCGATGTGCCCAGTGACCCCAAGACACGGGGGTGTCCCCATGAGGGTGACAGATGCTCTTCAAGCACATCTTGTGCCCTTGTGTGTGTGTTTGTGAGGGAGTGCATCCTGCAGCCCCATGGGGGATTGAGGAGGGGGGTGAGACATCCCCAAAACTCATCCTGATGCCTCGTGGGGGATACCAAACACCCCCAGCACTCATCCTGCTGCCAAGGGGCTACCTGACATCCCCAGAAATCATCCTGCTCTCTTATAGGGGCTACCAAACACCCCCAGCACTCATCCTGCTGCCAAGGGGCTACCTGACATCCCCAGAAATCATCCTGCTCTCTTATAGGGGCTACCAAACACCCCCAGCACTCATCCTGCTGCCAAGGGGCTACCTGACATCCCCAGAAATCATCCTGCTCTCTTATAGGGGCTACCAAACACCCCCAGCACTCATCCTGCTGCCAAGGGGCTACCTGACATCCCCAGAAATCATCCTGCTCTCTTATAGGGGCTACCAAACACCCCCAGCACTCATCCTGCTGCCAAGGGGGGGTCCCAAAACCCTTGCTGTCACTCTGCACAGGAGCAGAGGGTCAGCAACCCACAGGCACCCTCGTGTGAGAGAAACCCCACTCCTCCAAGTTCTAGCTATGTCCCCGAAACTGGAAAAGCTGGGGTTCACCCGTGCTTGTTTGTGTGTGGGAGAGAGAGAAAGTTGCTTCCACCCCCAATCCACACTTGGTAATCACAGGAGGGGGTGTTGAAATGCCAATCTGTGCGATAAAACACCTGGCAGCCCGAAAGGATGAGGGAGGGTGCCCAGGATTTACACCTGCGTGGGACAACTCCCGTCCCAACACACACCCCACAGCCGACGAGGGGCGGCCATGGAGCACCTCCAGGGTGCCAGTTCTCCCCCAGCACCCTTTCCCATGGGCTGAGGGCTGGTGTGGCAAGGAGAGACTCCCAGAAACACACCCTGGCTTACTGGGGTGGGGTCGCCTGTTTATGAGACACCCCCCCCCTTTTTGCAACATGCCCAGGAGGGAGGAGGGTGGGGACACTGCTGTCTTGGGGACACCTGGATGGGCAGGGGTGATACCTGCACCTCTGTCTGTCCCCTCTGTGTGTGCAATGTCCCCTCTGTGTGTGCAATGTCCCCCCCCCACATCACTGCCAAGTCAGGTGCTGCTCTGACCATGAGCCAGGTACATCCTACAGAATCATGGAGTCATTCAGGTTGGAAAACACCTCCCAGACCATGGGGTCCCCACCTTGTCACCCAGCCCAGAGCACTGAGTGGCATGTCCAGTCTTTCCTCAGACATCTCCAGGGATGGAGACTCCAGCATCTTCCTGGAGATTTTCAGATTAAGAGTCTTTGGAAACCATGTTTTGCGCAAAACCATGTGTTTGAATGCCTAGTATATTTTTAGCAAAAGCTGTATTATGAACAAGGCTCATCTAAGCTCCAAAGGGAAAGGTAAGCTGTGTTGCTCATGCATGCATAGAAAATCAGCTGTTTAATCAATAATTTATGGAGGGTCCATAGGGTGTCCCGCAATGGTCTGCCAAAGCCCTTCCTTCCTCTCTGGTGTGGGTGTGAAGCGGAAGCTAAGTGCAGTAGGCCAGAAGCACGGAGCAGTGCTGTCCCTGAAAAACCAGAGTGCTGTAGGGATGCCCTTACTTTTCCATTGAAAACCATGCAGTTTTGAAATGCGCTTTTAGAAAGGCATGTCAGACCATTCCCATGCCTGACAAGCCTTTCAATGAAGGAATTCTTCCTGATGTCCAGCCTGATCCTCCCCTGGCACAACTTGAGGCCGTTCCCTCTCCTCCTGTCCCTTGTTCCCTGGGGGCAGAGCCTGACCCCTCTTCCATCTGCCTCCTCCTGTCAGGGAGTTGTGCAGAGCCACAAGGTCCCCCCTGAGCCTCCTTTTCTCCAGGCTGAGCCCCTTTCCCAGCTCCCTCAGCCCCTCCTGGTGCTCCAGACCCTTCCCCAGCTCTGTTTCCTTCCCTGGACACGCTCCAGCCCCTCAATGTCCTGTCATGACGGGCCCAAAACTGTCCCCAGGACTGGAGGCGCCTCAGCAGTCCCCGCACAGGGGACAATCTCTGCCCGCGGCCTCTGGCCACTCTGTGGCTGGTACAAGCCAGGTGCCCTTGGCCTTCTTGCCCACCTGGGCACACTCTGGCTCATGTTCAACCAGCACCTGCAGATCCTTTTCCACAGGGCAGTTTTCCAGCCTGGAGCAGTCCCTGGGGTTGTTGTGACCAACAGCGTGACAGGCGCTGGAGCTGTGCGCTGACTGTACCCCCAGGCCTCCTTCACACGCCTGCACCCCTTTTTTGGGGTAAGAACAGGGGAAAGGAGATGGCTGAGTGTCACCTCTGCCTGTGGATTACCCTCTGCTGGCCTGTGGTGGATGGTGGGGCTTTACCCCACCTAAAAAGAACAGCCAGTGTGTGCGTGAGTGTCATGTACATTCTTGCGCCCTCACCCCTAAAAATCTGTGTGTGTGTGATTGTCCTTCTCAGTTTTCAGCAAAACCCCTCTGACAGCCCCACTGTCAGTTGTGGGGGATAAAAAACCCGGGCACGGGGCGTGTGTTCCCTAATTCCCCCTTCTCCCACACGTCCTGCTTGTCTCCATCCTACAGTCTGCAGCGCCAAGGGGACTTCTGTGCATTGCATGGTGCTGGATGTCCAAAAATAGGCTTGTGCTCCACCTCCTACGTTCGCTTTCAGCCGGGGAATCCTGTTAATGGAGTGTGTTAAAACCCAGAGAGAGGCCAGATTGAGTTCAGGCTGGAAGGGGAGGTGAAGCTTTTAAAAATGTTCACTGCTGGTGTGGTGTTTCCCTGAGTCATTAAAATCCTGCTGAAAGGCTGCACAGGGATCCTTGGATGCATCAGCAGCGCTTTCCAACCCTGAAAGCTCCCAGAGCATTGTGAATTCAACCAAAGGAGCTCTGTGCATGCTTATTCTACCTTTTCAAATGGAGAAAGAGAGGGAAAAGAGAGGAGACAAGCAAGGAGCGAGCAAGAATCCAGGGGAGGAGGCTGTGCCAGGGTGTTTGGCCCCATTGTTTTAGCAATGGGGACATGATCTGTTTGTTTAACTTATCTTTTGCATTTCTAATGAGCTGCACGAGGTAACCTCACCCTGTGAAGCCTTGTCCCAGATTTTTCTCCACAGTGAGGAAGAAGAAGGGAATGTTAGTTACGTTGTAGATTGATTTTTAGACAGAGATTGTAGGATTCTCACTTTTTATCCCCATTTCCATCAATGCCAGTGTGATTTCACCATCTTTTCTTCTTTGACAAGTGTTTCTCCCTTCATGTCATCCTACTCAAGTTCTCCCTCCTTTTGCTCCTTGTCTGAGACCAAGGGAAGATTTTCCAAATGAACAAGGGGCACTCCAAATGTTCTTTACCTATCTTATGTATTCTTTCAGATCATAGAATGGTTTGGGCTGGAAAGCATCTTAAAGATCCTCCAGTTCCACCCCCTGCCATGGGCAGGGACACCTTCCACTATCCCAGGCTGCTCCAAGCCCCATCCACCCTGGCCTGGACACTTCCAGGGATCCAGGGGCAGCCACAGCTGCTCTGGGCAACCTGGGCCAGCCCCTCATCACCTTCCCAGCCAGGAATTCCTTCCCAAGATCCCATCTATCCCTGCCCTCTGGCAGTGGGAAGCCATTCCCCCTTGTCCTGTTCCTCCATCCCTTGTCCAAAGTCCATCTCCAGCTCTCCTGGAGCCCCTTTAGGCACTAGAAGAGGCTCTGAGGTTTCCCTGGATCCTTCTCCAGGATGAAGAAACTTAGAATTAACTGAGCACTAGATGTTCATCACAATCATCATCATCATCATCATCATCATCATCATCATCATCATCATCATTATCACCATCAAGCTGAACCGCAGCACGGAGAGTTGTGATGTGACTGTTCTTCCTGGGAGACCTAAGGAGACGCATGGCCTCAAAATCAGTTTATTAAAGGCAACATGAAGGGAACTCCAGAGCCTGGAGCCCCTCCTGAAGGATTTCCAAAGGCTTTCACTTTGATTTTGTGAGGTCTTTGCTGTGGTGGGCTGGTATGAACGCTGTTGGAAGCCCAGACTTCTCTCATTTGAGCTCAAAAATGGACTATTTCTGAGGTCTCAGATGTGGAGGAGCTTGAAATTTTCTGGCATGACAGAGGACTCGGGTTCCATCAGCACAGAGTTACATGAAATATAAAATAAGACCAAAAGTATAAACTTCATTTACCATCAGAGGAGGAAAGTTTCCTTAGATTGGAATAAATGTGGAAGTCTTAAAGCCAAGTTACCTTTATTTTGAAAAGTCATTTATAGAGCATTGTGAATTTCCATACAGGTCCCTTCCAGCTCAGGATATTCTCTCCTATGATTCAGAGTGGTGGATACTGGGATTCTTCTATCATGAGACCTTCACAGAAGACTTCCATAGCTATATATCTATCTATATCTATTTATATAAATCCATGTTTTCTCTCTGCAGAGTTAATACAGTTGGGAATTTCCTGGGAAAGAGGCAAGGAGGTCCATGAGGAGCTCCTAAGGATCTCCCTTTGTCCAAGAGGAAAAGGAAAAGTAGTGAGAATGTGTGTAACTGAAAGAATAATGCACTGCAAACCATCTCTGAATACCCACCAATTTTTACTGTTACTTTAAAAGAAAAATGTGTGCACAAGAAATTGATTCTTCCCTGGAGGGATTAAAATCCATGTGGATGTGGCATGTGGGGACATGGGTGGTGGCCTTGGCAGTGCTGCGGGAGTGGTTGGACTCTATGATCCCACAGGGCTTTTCCAAGCTTAATGATTCCATGACTCTGAACTCATTTTACCACATTCTTTTAATTTTCCTCATCCCAACAGTTTGTTTACAAACAAACTGCTCCGACCAGTGCAATTTTAAGCAGTGAAACTATTTACAGTTTGGAAACTCTCTCACGATGTGATCATCTTTTATTTTCTTGCAGTTCCTACATAAAGCACAATGAATAGCAAGTGCTTGCAAGAGTCCATTAGAAACAGCCTTTATTCATTCATGAATCCTTTATTTCCAAGCCACTCTAAGATCTTTCCATTAGCTATTTTTAAATCATTTGTTGTATGCTCACATTGATTTTGTCTATTTTTTTTCCCCTCAAATCAGGGTATTGCACAGCACTGAGTCAACACCATTCCTGATAACAACTGTGCTTGTGATTTTATTAACGAACAAGATGAAGTTTGTTCTGTGACAGGAGCCATTTGCCATGAAAACTGCTGATTGCTGTTCCATTACATCCCCACTCTCCATCTCCTTCTTGGCTGGTACAAACCACCTCATCATACCAGGGTCAGGAGCGACGCTGGACGAGCCAACCTGAAACTTTGTGGACTTACCTCAGTCACACTCTTCAAATATTGACACAATGCTGTTTTTCTTCTTGGAAATGGTCTCCTGGGCTGTTTATAAACTCTCACATTCCCACCTGGTGTGAGAACAGCCGTCTGAAGAGCCAGCTCTGCAAATGATGACACACGTGTCCTCTAGACTCGCTGGCTTTAAAATGTTAGTTATGCTTTTGATGTTCTTTTTTAAGTTGCTTGGGTAGGAAGAATTTCATCATCATTATATAACGTGGAAATGGCATTCAACTTTGTCCCAAATACAGAGGGGGAATATTTATCAAACACTTCTGCTTTTTTGTTTTTGTTTTGTTTCGTTTCACAGCTATCCAAATATATTTGGATACACAGAGAGTATTGGTAACTGGACTCTGCTAAAATATTGTTCATCAAACTAAGCAGGCTTCCAAAAAATCTTTGCATACAACGTGGTAATTTCTGCATGGGGAACATTAACTGTGTGGCTGGTTTAGAAGGGATGTTGGTCAACTGGTTTAAAAATCCCCTTTGTTGATGTTTTTCCTGCTGCCAGACATGTGAGGCTTGTCTGTTTACATTTTTCTTTTCCTTGAACATCAGCGGTATTGGCACTGTTCTTATGCCAAGGTCAAAGTGCCTTTTGCTGGATCTGAAATGTCCTTCCAAAGCCACAGATCCACATTTCTTTACCCCTGCTGCAAGCAGCAGCAGAATATCCCCCTCGCTTTAACAGACAAGGATTAGGGGGCAAGGAGAGGGTCATTTCTGGGATATCAGAGCTTGTCTCTCTCAGTGCAGCTTTGTTAAATTGTACAATCTTTCTCTTCCTTCTTTTTCCCCCCCACATTGTTCCACGGCAAACAAAGGAAGAAAGCAATGGTCCCTGACAGAAATACTTACCCTTTCAGGCTTTGATCTGGCGAAATCCTGGTGTTAAGGGTTCACCTTTGTGCAGGTGAGGCTCATGGAAAGGCAGGCACAGAGAAATTCCCGGCAAAGGAAGGGCTGAACTGGAGCTGTGCTGCTGGTGTGGGCTCAGCCACCACTCTGGGCTCCTCCTTACCTCATTCTGTATCCCCAGGGATTTTGGGGTTGGAGTAGGGTAACCTGGCCAACATGACAAAGTTGATGGGATAGAGGAAGAGTTTCTGACCATGAGCCTGGAAAAGAATATTGTCAGAGAGATGTGGGACATGAATTATTGCTCCCTCTTTTTCTAAAAAAATGGTCCTGCACTGTCCCCCTGGAAAGAAGGGGGCAAAGATGTGAAAGGTATAAAAGCATCAAGTGTGGGGGCTGCACTCAATCTTCTAGCCAAGATTCCTTGAGCATTTTTCTGAGGATTGCTACAGAAAAGTTAGATGCAAGGTAGGCTGGTGGTTAAAACACCTCTCCCTTAAATGGGATTGCCATCCAGCGGTGTGTACTGCACCACGGAGTCACAGAGTCCCAGAATGGTTCAGGTTGGAAGGGACCACTGGGAATCACCTGGTCCAAGCCCCCCTACTCAAGCAGGGTCCCCCAGAGCCTCTTGCTCAGGATTGTGTCCAGGTGGCTCTTGGATACCTCCAGTGGGAGACTCCAGACCCTCTCTGGGCAACCTGCTCAGCGCTCGGGCACTGCACAATAAAATTCTTCCTCCTATTCAGATGGAATTTTGTGTGTTCCATCCTCTGCCCGTTGCCTCTTGTCCTGTTGCTCAGCATCACTGAGAAGAGCCTGGTCCACCTCTGATCCCCTCCTTCAGATACTCGAAGCCCTTCAAACCCAGGTACTTCTCTACTTCTCCACGCAGAGCATTGACGTGTCCCATGTCCAAGGATGCCAACAGCTGCTCTGTGAACACGCTGTCCCTCGAGTGATGCCATCTCACTCCCAAGATATGTCCCTTCCAAGCTGCTCTTCCAGGATTGCTTTGTCACGTGTCTCTTGGCTCTGGGATTGAGGCAATTGCCAGTGTTAGAGGGGTCGTTATCACTGATTTATTTTCCTAGAGCTAGATATGGTGAATAGATGGACGAAAATAAAGAAGAAAAGGTGGTTCTGTTGTTCTCAACCAGTCGAAACAGGATGCAGAAATTCCTCAAAGCTTCACTTTCTTCAGGTCTTTCATTTAGCCAAAGCCCTTAAAATATAATGAGAGTAAAACTTATTTCTTTGCATTTTTGTTTTTCTTTTTGTTATTTTCTATTTCCAGAGTAGATACGGAGAGTTTGGGCACAAAGGGGGGCAAATAATGCGTTTTGTAGGTCCAAGAACAACAGATGAAGTTGACACAGATACTTTTTAGGGACAAAGGGAGAGGTGTTGTGTAACGTTCTGGTCAGTGTTGCCCGTGGACTTGACGGGATCAAGGCTGGAAACAAGGGCTCTGTATTCTCACTGTGCCAGCCACCAAGCCAGGAGACAAAGCACTGAGACCCTCCGGAGGAAACCATCACAGAACTTTGGGAAAACGGTAAGCTGGCTCCTTTCTGTAGCTGCTGAAGTAAAGAGTGAGAGGTCACTGTCTCTCCCACATGCGTTGCTCGTTGGGCATCTGAAAGGACACAACACACACAGCAAGAGCTGGAAGCACCACAAGGCAAAATAAAACCCCTTTTATTCTGCACAAAACCCTCTGTCTGACAAGCAGCTGAGAAGCCAAGAACAAGACACGGTTACAAGTTGTGAAAAGCTCCTGCACAAAGAGATTAAAAAAGGAACAAACTAAAATTACTCCCTCATTCCCTTGGGAGAGGGTTGGAAAACACAGGGCCAGGGTGAGGAGGGCATTGTAGGGGTGTGGGGTTGTGCCAGAGTTCACAGCTGAGGATCTTGAGAGTGGGGTCAGATGAGGAAAAATGACATTTTAATGCCCTCAGGGCCAGAGTCACAAGGCCTGGAGGGTTACACACAAATGGTTTGGCTCATAGCAACACCTAAAGGCAGCGCTGGAGTTGCAGGACCCCGGGAACACTTGGCACTGAAAGTGACTTTGATGTCACTGTCAGCAGGATCATGTGTGACATCCTGGCTTTGCTGCCCCTGGTGTGAGAATTTCCATTGATTTCAGCAGGGTTAAAAATTCCTGCTCTCTGGGGTTCATCCTTTCCCTTCCCAAACGTTTATTATTGTCAGTTGATCCCAATCCACTGGATGTATTTCTGGCTCAAACCCGCCATGACTGTTATGCACAATGAATCACAAGAGACATTAAATTTATTACCCAGCCCTCGTGGTACACTCTGTTCTAGGAAAGCATGGTAGCAATGCTCATCATCCCATCCTTGATGGAAGCACTGAGGGAAATATCTCCCAGCATGAGACCAGCGCTGGAAATAGTCACATGAAGCCAGGTATGACTTAAATACCGACTGAAATAGCCCCTGATGGAGAAGACCTTTAAGCCTGCACGAATCTGCAGAGACGAAGACGTTACAGTCTCTGTAAGATGTCACCTGATAGCAGGTGAGTGACCATGGACCATCTGATGCTGTCACAGTGCCCCGAGGGAACGGCCTCGTGACTCGTGGTTCAGGAGGTGGAGTGGGACCTCTGCTGCCTGTGGCTGCAGCGTGTCACTGTGCAGGAGGGTTGTGCAGCCAAAGCCACCGTGCTCTCATCTGTCTGGAGCTGCTGGATGGTCAGGTGCTGCCTGGGACCACATTCCAGCTATAAATATTTCGCTCGTTACATGGAAGTGCTTCCATCGAAAGCCTCCAACTCCTACAAGGACACTCCAGTTTTGCTCTTTGATGAATATTCCAGCTGCTTTGTTCTGCCTCCAGTGCCAATTTATTCACTTCTCCTCCACTGTTAAAAGGTCCCCTCTTTTATGTATAGCTGGAAGATGGATTGAGCTGCAGTTTTGAGAGGGACTGAAGGCCAACTGTTCCTTCAGCCAGGCCAGTGGGGCAGGCAGGAGAGCTCCTTTCTATTTATAGTGGAAGTTCTATTTTAGCAAGTGGTGAAGAGTCTGGCAAGGAAAGTCAGGAAAGGCAAGCTCCTTCCAGTTAAACTTATTTAACCTTCACGTTTTTCAAGATCCCATGGACTGAATTGAGGGAGTTCATGCTCATAGGTATGGAGGGATCAAAAAGGGAGGAAAAAAAAAGAGAGAGAGAGAAAGAACAAGCATCTGATGTGGAAAATCTTCCTGTGGTAGAAAAACTGACTTTGGTAGGAAACATGACTGTGGTGGGAAGCTTTCAAGGACTCAGATGATGGAAAACGCCACTTGAGGAGATTTCCCCTGTTTCTTTGCAGAGGCAGACAAGCATCTAACCATGAAACAAACCTTTCGCGTCCCATCAATTTGCATTCACTTCCATCCATGTACCAGAATTTCTCATTTTTATAATGAATAGTGACATATAAGAGTATTTCCAACACCTCCTGTCTGAGTGCCAGGGATGGGGACACGAGTGGCCACTCAGAGGACTCAGTTCCTCCTGCTTCTGGCCCGTGGATCCGTGCCTGGGTTGGCACAAATGCAGTAATCAAAACCTTTCAGAGTATTTTCCCTTTTTTAGTGGGCTGAATCATACCCCAAAGTATCCCAAAGGCTTCCTAGGGAAAGGCTGATTGTTTATTTAAGTCCCAGGTCACAGCAGCCCTCTCCCCCAGGGGCAATATGTGAGCTAGAAGCTTTCAGTCATGTACATCGTGTTTGTACAGCGGGGTGGATCTGCAAACCAGGGCTGTCCCTAATGATCGTTTCCCTGCTCCCCAAAGAGGTGCTTGCTCTGGAAAACAGGCACCTGCCCTCTCAGATTGGCTCAGAACAGGTGTGGAATTTCGGGTGGGTGAGGGAGGAGCACGCTTTTGGTGTCACTCTCACTGCATCTGATCTCACGCCCTGATTTGAGGGTTTGTTTGCGCCACGGGACTTTTATCACTGGGTTGTTACCTGGGATTTGTGTCTCATGAGGGAGGCTCTGGTAACACAGTGCCACATCCAGAGCTGGTGTCAGCACTGCCATCAGCCTGCTGAGCAGCACGAGCAATGACAGCTTCAGTGAAGTGAACATCCTTATCCAGGCCATGCCGTCCTGCGCCTCGCTCTCTTTTCACACTGATTTTAACTCAGCAGTTTCTGATGGGAGGAGAATAAAACCAAAATTACACACAGCCAATTGTGCATTCCCACCCCTCCTGGCCTGAGTGGGCAGCCAGGATCACGGCTTGTGGCTTGGGGAGGTAAAGCACAGTCAGACGAGGTGGACATGCTGCAGTTAGAGCTCTGTGGGCAGAGAAAACCCCGAGTAGAGGGGGTTTGTCCATCTATTTGTCCATCAATTTCTGTTCGGGTCCTCAAGAAAATGGAGAGAAGATTGGACCTTTCATTGCCTCGTACCTGAGACAGATCCCAGTAAGAGTCACCCAGCAAAAGGTTCTGTCCTTTCTGCTGCCTTTTCTGCGACCTGAACAAGGCTCCAAATGAGAGGCACAACTTCTCCTCTTGCTCAAGGACAGCCCTTCCCCTCCTCACCCGCAGTGCTGTGTCCAGCTCTGCGGTCCCCAGTGCAGGAAGAACACGGAGATCTTGGACTGAGTCCACCAAGGAGGACCAAAGGGATGGAGCACTTCTCCCACAAGGAAAGGCTGAGAGAATTGGGAGTGTTCAACTGGGAGAAGAGAAGGCTCCAGGGAGATCTTAGAGCCTCTTCTAGTACTTAAAGGGGCTCCAGGAGAGCCAGAGAGGGACTTTGGACAAGAACCTGAGGTGACATGACAAGGGGGAATGGCTTCCCACTGCCAGAGGGCAGGGATAGATGGGATATTGGGAGGAAATTCTTGGCTATGAGGGTGATGAGGCCCTGGCCCAGGTTGCCCAGAGAAGCTGTGGCTGCCCCTGGATCCCTGGAAGTGTCCAAGGCCAGGTTGGATGGGGCTTGGAGCACCCTGGGCTAGTGGAAGGTGTCCCTGCCCATGGCAGGGGTTGGAATGAGATGGGCTTTAAGGCCTCTCCTAAGCCCCACCATTCTCAAATTCGAGGATTGCTACTAGTCTTGTACAATTTTAAAATTCTCCATCAATTCCATATGCTTCCCTTCTCTCCCTTCTCAAGGCCTAGGCAAAGCCAGCCAAAAATCCACATTTTGCAACTGTTGTAGCTTTTATAACTGTTTTGGATGCTGGAAAAGCAATACCCCAGGAAAGAGGCCAAAGCTAGCAAAAATGTGTCAGGTTTCAGGGCTGCTGATAAGATGGGGAAAGGATCTGTTTCCCCGGCAGCCAAATCATAAATGACAGTTGAAACCAAGCAGTAATTTCTATTTTTATTCATCTTTTCTCTTTACCTTGCTTTCACCAAATCTTTTTGTAGAAGGAAAGGAAGAGCCTGTTGCAAGTACTGCCTGGGGAAAGGCAGGGATCTGGGCTTTTTTCCATGGATCCTCTGTCAGTTACACAAGGAAACAGAGATACTGCAAACACATTATCCCTCCTCCTTCATCGGTCACTTCATGGCAAACACTGGTGCAAAAGGCCTTTTTCCTCATTTTCTTGGTCTGCTCAAGCTCATTTATTCCATCCAAACTAAACATTAGGCTTACGGAAAACATCCCTCTGCCTTGTGACTTTCTCCAAGGGCCGTGGTGCCTCACTTTCCCTCACATCCAGCTTTTTCTCTTTATGTCCTGTGGATGCTTCAGCTCATGGATGTCCTGGAGAACAAAACCCACCTTTGTGTCTGCTTGTCATCGACAAGACGCTCCCCCCACAGCTCTGCTGCTCCTGGTTTTGGGGGTGGCCTCATCCTCTGCCAAGAAGCTCATCCCCTCTGGGGTCATTCCAGCAGCTCAGTTTGAAACCATTTTGCTCCCAGCAGACAGGAGAAGCTCCTTGTTGCCACCTGTGCCTGTTGTGAATCTGTCGATAGCGCTCGAGTGGAAAGATCCTTTGACTTGAGGTGAATCCATTAGTGAGCTTCTCTGGGGGTTTGATCGAGTCAAGGAAGCAGGAGCCTCCCAGGAGCTTCTGTGGGCTCCTGCTTAATTTTATTTTACTCAGCTGTTGGTACCTGAGGCACCTCTGGCAGTTGCCCTCTTCACCCTGAAGAGAGAATCACAGAATCCTAGAATCCACAGAATTACAGAACCACAGAACCACAGAATGGTTTGAGTTTGAAGTGACCTTAAAACTCACCTCATTCCAACCCCCTGCCATGGGAAGGGGCACCTTCTGCTAGACCAGGTTGCTCCAAGCCCAGTCCAACCTGGTCTGGAACACTTCCAGGGATGGGAGGATGACATGGGGTCTTTTCTCTCTCTTTCATCCACGTGTGCTGTGGGTTTCCCTCCACCCCCACTGCAAAACTCAGAGCTGGCCCTTTGCAGCCATCCCCCATCCAGTGCCCTGGAGGCATGAAACTGGTGGAGGAAGGATTGCCCCACAAGCGCCCAGCCCTCTCCCCTGGTGGGGGAAGGATTGCCCCACAAGCACCCAGCCCTCTCCCCTGGTGGGGGAAGGATTGCCCCACAAGCACCCAGCCCTCTCCCCTGGT
>VWPU01001927.1:0-12150 GCA_013398955.1 Callaeas wilsoni | reverse complement strand
TCCTGTGATCACGAGACACTGCTTTTTTCCCATCCAATCTCCACGTTTTCATTTCCAGATCTGCCCTTTGGCAGAAAGAACTGCTCATGGAAAGACAGTCCTGCATCACTGTTGGTAAAATGCTGATTTTTTCATGCCATGCAGCTTCTGTGAAACAGGAAATATTACAGCCTTTAGAGATCCATATAGAAATTGTAGTAGTAGGGCTAATTATAAAAAATGTTCACTTTTCTGGGCCTCACACACAAATCTGTGATTTTTAGATGTGCCTTTTTCTCTGCAGGAGTCTGACTCTTTTCATGAAAGGAAATAAATATACAAGCAATTAGAACCCTTCTTTTTGTGGAGGTTTTTTTTTTCCTAAAATAATCCATCCTAAAGACATTGTGTACAGCATAAAAGAATGAGAAATTGTAGTCCTGAGGAACTGCAATTGCACCTGAATCCCTGCTCTGCAAAGGGCACGTAGCGTAATTTCAGTGCAAAAACTGGAATTTCTTGTAGGTCAATGACCACAGATAGAAATTATTTTATTAGGCAACGCTAATCAGACTGAGACTGATCTAATCAAAGGTGTGAGGAGTTGGATTTGGGTCTGCTTGGCAGCGCAGAGCCCGTTAATCCGAGTGCCAGAGATGCTGAAATATTCCTTCGTAGGGCATGAGCCAAGCCCTGCGGGCTGCCAAGAGCTGCCTCTGAAATTCATGGGAACGGGGAGTGTGTGGCACCTGGCAAGACCCAGCTTGCTGTAAAACCTCTTTGGAAAGGAAGGGAATTGCATACCAGGGCCTGGTGCAGTAAACTGGCTGTGGCCTCAGCCAGCACGAGCCGGCACCGGGCTCAGGGTGTGAGGAAGCTCATAAACCAGCACGGGGAGCGTGCAGCCCGGGTAGTCACAGGCTGGAATTTCATTCATACAGCCCCGATCACGTGGCTCACTCTTCCATGGTTTTACAAGAAAATCTTGGGTCATGTCTCAGTGAAGTGTGTTTTGCCCGGAGGAAGGAGGAGATTCCCCACCACTGGTGCTGAAAAACATCGGCTCCGTTGCACAACCCTGCTGGGAAACAGGCAGAGGTTCCCAGCAGCCACAGACCAGTGCCCAGGCTTGGCATTGGCTTGGAGAGCGCTGCAAGAGGATTGAACTTGGTTAAACCTTCACACCAAGCCCAGCCAGAGAATGGAAAAAGGCAGATTTTCCCTCTGCCACCTGTTTAAGCTCCAAAGTTAAGATGCACAAAGCCAAGCACGCTGACGAGATGTGCACCCACGTATTCCCCCTGTGCTGGCACTGCTGAGGCACCTCCAGTCCTGGGGGCAGTCTTGGGTCCCTCATGACAGGACACTGAGGGGCTGGAGCGTGTCCAGGGAAGGGAACGGAGCTGGGGAAGGGTCTGGAGCACCAGGAGGGGCTGAGGGAGCTGGGAAAGGGGCTCAGCCTGGAGCAAAGGAGGCTCAGGGGGGACCTCGAGGCTCTGCACAGCGCCCTGACAGGAGGGGGCAACGGGGGGGGGGTTCAAGCTCTACTGNCAAGCTCTACTGCCAGGGAACAACGGACAGGACAAGGGGAAACAACCCCAAATTGCACCAGGGGAGGTTTAGATTGGATATTAGGGAAAATTTCCTCATGGAAAGGGTGGTCAGGCACTGGAAGGGGCTGTCCAGGGCAGTGGTGGAGCCTCCATCCCTGGAGAGATTTAAAAGCCGTGTGGATGTGGCACTTGGGGACATGGGGCAGTGGTGGCCTTGGCAATGCTGGGGGAATGGTTGGACCCAATGGTCTCAGAGGGCTTTTCCAACCCTAGTGAATCCAGGATTCTATCTTCCAAGAGGTTCCTCACAGCTCATCAGCCCCTCAGCTCTGCAGGAGGGTAGCTCAGAAATTGCTGGAGCTGTTGTAGTGGCTGGAAATCACACGGGGAGAATGAGGTCTCATGGCCAAGACCAACGGCAGAACAAAAAAACCCCAAAGGGCAGAAATGCCCTGCGAAATCTTTTTGCTGATATTGTGTGTTTTGAAGCTTATCCCTGCAGGTATTTTCCTGAAGCCAAACTCACTGGCATTGTCGGGAGGGTTTTTTCAGCCATTCCTGCAGCAAACCTTGCTTACCTGGCAGCTGACCTCCTTTCTTACCGGTGATTCTTATCTCTGAGTTGAGCAAAGCACATGAAATATGCTTTCATCTGCTCGGGAAGCAGGTAAGAAGGATAAGAAGAGATAAGAAGGAACTGGTTGGCCAGTGTGAGATGCAAAGGAGATTACAGGAATTTTGCATCAGTCCTGCACAAACAACAAGGTGGCTGATGGAGCCTGTGAGAAGCAATGATCAGGGCTTACCCCAGAATATCTGGTGCACCTGATGTGCATTTTGATGGCACTAAGTCTCTGGCTTCTTTTTTTTTTTTTTTTTTGGTGTATGTTTTGATTATACACAAAATACCAGAATAAAATCAACGAAAAATACCCCATTTTCTGCCCACCTCAGCCCCCATGAGCTGGACAATGAAATTTCTTAGAACCACAGAATGTCCTGACTTGGAAGGGACACACAAGGATGATCGAGTCCAACTCTTGGCCCAACAGGACACCAGAATTGCCACACCATGTGCCTGAGAGTGTTGTCCAAAGGCTCCTGGAGCTCTGTCAGCCTCAGGGCCGTGACCACTTCCCTGGGGAGCCTGTTCAGTGCCCAACCACCCTCTGTGTGAAGAAATTTGACCCAGTTCTGAAGACATGTAACCCAGTCCATCTCTCTGGGGCATTAGAAGTCAGTTTAAGCAACCTCTTCTCTCCTTACACACAAACTGCCCTATTTCAGCCAGTAGATCCCATTAACTTTATTGTTTTCAGATCCCAGCTTCACAGGGGAAAATGTATGGATTTTATTGTTGTCATATACTGTGAAGGTTTGACCCAAAATCTACTCTAAACAAGAACACTGTCTAACAAGAAAGTGGCCTTTTCTGATCCGAGGACCTTGCACAACAAGCCATGAACATTTTGTAACAACAGCTGGTCCAGGGATCCTGCCAGGACATGATCCTGGCTTGGCTTTTGAGAAGGAATTCCTGGCTGTGAGGGTGGTGAGGCTCTGGCACAGGTTGCCCAGAGAAGCTGTGGCTGCCCCTGGATCCCTGGAGGTGTCCAAGGCCAGGATGGACGGGGCTTGGAGCTACCTGGGACAGTGGGAGGTGTCCCTGCCCATGGCAGGGGGTGGAATGAGATGGGCTTTAAAGATTCCTTCCAATCCAAGCCATTCTGTGATTCCATGACAAGGGAACAGAGTACCACGTGGTGTTTACTCACAGTAGGTAATTTCTGGACCAGAGCAGCTTTGGGAACGTGCCTTGCTTTATACCCAGAGCAGCTGTAGGTCCTGCTGACACTCTGAGTCACACTGAACAAGTCTGGAAAAAAACTCTTGGTCCTGTTGCAAACCCAGCCAAACTCTCGTTGTCTTCCTCAGAGCCAGGATGTTACCCTGGGACTCTCAGTACCACAAGCTGTTCCGTGCAGATGCACCTCTGATCTGCTTCAAAGCTCTGCTGGTTTTCCTGGGGCTGCAGATGGCTCTGGGACCTTGCTCCAGGAGCAAGTCCTCAGAGGAAGGAGCCAACAAACAGCGACTCCGGCTCGGAGGGGCTGCTGCAGCTGCCCACTGGCTTTGCAGATCCTCCATCCCCCCAGAGTCCCCATGCCTGGGGGGTGGGCAAGAGGGGATCCATCAGGAAGCAAGGGAAGACAGCAGCAAAGTTCAAATCTGAGAGTGTTGCTGAACAGTGCTTGAAATTCCCTGGAGATTTCAAGGACGATGAGGGATGTTAAACACTCCCCCCGCTTTGAAGTCCTCCATTTCCAAACATCACTATTTTCCACACAATGGAAAATAAAGTATCCTCTCTAATGTGTGGTGAAAAGGTCAAACCCACTGCAATTTGGGAATATAATGCTTCCGACCAGGGCTTTCCTGGGGAAAACATTTCCCAGAAATTTTTGAGGTTAGCAGTCCTGGAAAAGTACTGCTTGAGACATGAATATTGGTAATTAGAGGGAAAAAAATTAGAGACGATGGCTTGTATGACCACGAGATGGCAGCTGGAGCCTGAGAAGTCCTTTGTAGGCACAGTAGCTCCTATGGAAAACCGAGTCATTTGCCAACCCAGTCCACATTTGGGAATATGCACCTGCACCGCGTTGGCTTTGAACATTTTCCTTCGAGGTCCAGAATATCTGATTACTCCTTTCATTTCCCTGCTCCTCTGAGCCTTCCTCGATTAGTCAGTATCAAATAAATGGTTTTAAGCAACGTAATCCCTGTTGATATGAAAACAGCAGTGCATCTGGTCTAACACCGCTGTTAGGATCCAGTCTGCTTCAATACCTAAATCAACAGAGAGCCGCAGCCAGACGCTCTGCCCGCCTCCTGCCACCACCACTCCTGCCTGCTATTGCTTCTGGAGCTCGACTTTAAATGGCTGATTCTGTGTGCTGTTCATCAATGAATGTGTTTCATTCCAGAGGACACCACATTTCAGCAGCAGTTTAAGCAGGCTCTTGGATGCCCTTCACCCCTGAAATTCAATTTGCTTGGGCTCGGGCTCTGCAAAGCTCTGGTGGAGATGCCCCCATCAAGATTTGGGAGAGGATTCACGACCAGTTGAACAACACCTCGATGAAGGCAGTGTGAGGCCTGATGTTTCTCAGCCTTGTTGAGGTCCTCACAGGGACCAGAGAACTGTGAACTGGAAAGTGGTGCTTTAGAGCAGAAATCAATTAGTCTGGAAGAAGGAAGGAATGGTCACTTACACAGGCGGATTTTAAGACCCTGGAAGAAGCACATGCGGCGGTCAAGGTAGTAATTTGGAAATTCTGCTGTGAAGCCATTTGGTTTGGAGCCAGCCTACATGAGAAGTGTCAATGCACTTGGCTGCTTTCCCTAGAAGTGACAGCTTGGTACACTCCATCTCCACCTTTCCCAGCTGTTCTGCATATGCCAATGCTGCACGGGAATTCTGCCCTTTGCATAATGGAAAACATGCTGAAATTTCCATATTTCTGCCTGTGGGAGATCTTCACATGGTGTTCAGCCATCACTGCCCATCTTCCCTCCTTTCTAATTCCCTGCTGAGCTGTTGTTCTCCCAGCCAGGGGAGTTGATAACCACGACAAAAGCTGAGAAATTTCTCAGCTGAGCCAGGTAACAGCACCTGCCACTTCAGAATCACCTTAAAGAACAAAGGAAAGTGGTATTCGGTTTGCAATTCCTGTTGTTGTGCTGGTTGGCACAACTGGAGCTAGAGGAAGATGGAATGATTTACCCACATCCCAAGCTAGCACAGACCCAACCCCTAAAGCTTGGTGCCCCCCAAGATGACCACGTTGCCCATGATATCTCCTGCTAGAAGAAAACCTCCCTGCTCCTCTCCCCCCATGCTTTCACATGCCATGAGGAGATAGTTCCTAGGAGCTCTCATGTTTCTCACAGCAGCAGGAGGGATTTCTTGGCAATTGGGAAGCGGTAGGAAGGAGCTGCAGGGGGAACGCTGAGCAGGACAAGGAGGAAATTGTTATGGGCCCTGGAAAAACGTGAAGAAACATCACAATGATTTCTGCACTTCTCCAACAGTTTGGTTTGTGGGATGGGAGCTGCCACTGCTCCGGGTGAATTTTAGCGAGCTTTCCTCTTTCCGAAGGGTGTAAGCTGATTTTATAGGACAGGGGAACACAGCGAGATCAGAGCTGTTCAATTCTCTTTTCCCTGACCCATTGTGAGTTATTTACAAAGGTTTAGACCAAGTTAAAGCAAAGATGAATTTCGGAGCCTGCGGGTTAATATTTTGCAGCTGCTTTTCTGAGGCCTGGTCCAAGGACCAGCAATGTCACCAGGCACCTTCCCTCTGACATCAGGGGGCATTAGGATGGGATTTATGCATTTGGGAGAGGTTTTCTAATAATTTATTTAAACACTGGAGAGAGCAGCAGTGATTGAAGTCAGGCTGGGGGTTCAAGATAGCACTGAAGAAGAGTGCCAAGACCTGTGGATTTGCGTGTCGTTTGGAAATGGGGCTCTAACCTTGGGAATGGTACAGTCCTCATGAGGAAGGGGAAATTCTCACCTCATTCTCCTCTCATCTTCAAAGGTTTTGTATCCCAATGACATCTCCTTCTGTCCCTAAGGCTCTGCAGGCTCTCAGGAGCCAGGTCATAGAATCATGGGATGGTTTGAGTTGGAAAGGACTTTAAAGCCCATCTCATTCCAACCCTCTGTCATGGGCAGGGACACCTTCCACCATCCCAGGTTGCTCCGACCTGGCCTTGAACACTCCCAGGGATGGGGCAGCAACAGCTTCTCTGGGCAACCTGTGCCAGGACCTCCGCACCCTCACAGGGAGGAATTTCTTCCTAATCAGGTCTCGCGCTGAAGGATTCACACTGTTCCTGTCCCACTGCTTTCAGAGCACTGTCCATAACCACCAAGGTAACTGCTCATGGATGCAGACAAACTGTTGCGGTGGTCCAGCCCACCTTTGGGCTGAGAATGGACAAAGGCATGCAGTAGGTGGAAGTTCCAGCCTCCTGGATGTCATTCCACCTAGCTAGTCCTCCCTTGTTCCAGAAACATCTTTTTGTCTTTAGTTACCCATCGGTTCCACCCTTCATATTTATGTATATCCTTGTTGTTTAGTCAATTAAGTTCTAGACAGTTCTGTTGTTCTATAATCCCCATTGGTCTATTGTAATTAAACCCTCCCTATTGTTCCTTTTATGGTGTATCTGACACCTTTTGTCTTCTCCCTATTGATTTATCTCTTTGTGCCTCCCTTCTCCTCCCCTACCTTAAACGACAGTGAAACTGTCATTCTGCACTCTTTTGTTGCTCCTCATCCTGGCCTCCTGACCTCCGGGTTGGGCATAAAGACTTGGGTGCTGCAACACTGAGTCTCTCTTTCCTCCTTTGCCTCTGCCGATCGCTGCAGCTCCCATTGACTGCTGCCAGCTCCACTGTGAGCCCAGACGCAGACAGCTCCAGCAGGAGCTTCCACCAGACACAAAGCTTCTCACTGTCTCGCCACCGGGACACTTGAAGCTAGTCGCCGGCTGGGCCACCGGGCGGTCAAGCAGTCGGCAGCAACAAACTTCAGCTTCTGGAGGTGGTTCACCTGTGCAATGGAATGCACTGGGTCGGTGTGTCTTGATGTGAAACTGGTTCTGCAGCCAGGAGCTGGGATACCACTTGATGTCCCATGCAGGACAAGGAGGGAATTAAAACACATGAAAGAGATCCTATAGATCAAATGAGGGATCGTGAACTGCAGAATTGGAAAGCCAGGAGGTGGGTAAGGAATCAAAGAATAATTTAAGTTTGGAAAGCCCTCTAAGATCATTGAGTCCCATGGTTCCCCCAGCACTGCCAAGGCCACCACTAACCCATGTCTCCAAGTGCCACATCTACAAGAAACTGAAAGGATGCATTGAGAAACGTTAGCCAACATCATCTGTCGGTCATTGCAGAGGGCAGTGTCTCCCTGCAGCAGAGCTGTTTGCAGGCTCCAGTGATGTCACTGGGAATGCCCAACTTGCTGTGGGATGGGACACTGGAAAGGGAATGGGCCTTTCCTCTGCTAAAACATACTCGGCACTTTGGGGTCTCCCTCAGCAGCTCCTAAGGCCCCCTGCCCTGGTCAGTACGAGGCAGACCTGTTCCATCACAGCACTGAGTGTAGGTGAGAGCTCAGAGGTGCACAGGGAGCTCCCAGCACAGCCAAACTGCTCCAGTTCTGCTCCCCCAGGGCAGAGGATCAGTGGGAAGAGCTGTGGACTGTAACATCCCAATTATACCCTCTGCTAGACAAGATCCAGCATGAGACTGATGGAGTGCTTCATGGAAGCAGAGTTGGAACTAGGTGATCTTTAACATCTCTTCTGACCCAAACCGTTCTGATTTTTTTTGCTTTCCTGTCCTGGTGGTGTGGACAAAAACATGGAAGATGTCCTGGCTTAAGACCAGGAGCATGCAAAGAGCAGCTCCATCTTGCAACCTGCTCTCTTGAAGCTGTTGAGCCAATTGAGTTCTCTTCAGACATGAGCATCCGTCTCTTGTTGGGATGTTGCTTCAGCAGCCTGGCTCAGGAAAGGGTTTGCACAGCTTGCCAGCCCATCCCTTGGCCCAGCACACGGAGCTTGGGCTGCCATGGATCCTGTCGGACCAGGGGCAGGCTCACAGCTGTGCCCCAGTTGTGTGGAGAACTCGGGGTCATCAAAAGAGCTGAAAACTGGGACACCCCGCAGGGTTTGTTTCCATAGGCATCCCCAGCCATAAATACAAGGGCTGTGATTTCTAAATGCCATCCTCTAGATTTCTTTCTGGCAGATGTCTGGGTCCTTTTCTCATTGCACTCTCTCAGTTTTGTGGTGCCTGGTCGCAAGTTCCTGTGCATGTCATGGGATGAGTTTGTAGATGCACGGTCTGCATTGAGCAGAGTTCTGTCAACCAAAGCAAGAGACTGCTGAAAGCAAGAGGAGTAAAAGGCCAGTCTGGATGGGGCTTGGAGCAACCTGGGCTAGTGGAAGGCGTCCCTTCCACTTGGATGGAGATAAATTTTAAGGTCCCTTCCAATATCCAAACCTTTCTGTGAAACAGAGTCATTCCTACCCTCGGGAAACCAGACCAGCTTATTTCTTCTCTGAAGCTGTGCCCATCGATGTCACTTCCCTATCTCTTTTCATGAGTAATAAATAGAAAGATAAATCAGAGTTTTGTCTGCAGTGCCCATAGCCAGAGTGAGATTCTTGGTGTGGAAATGTCACCATTGTGACGATCCTTCGACCTCTGGAGGACAGTGCACTCCTGCCATCTCATGGACATCTCATGAACAGGGAGGAATTCCTCAAAAGGAAGAAGGGATTATGATGAATTTTTCTGCAAATCTATTTCAACAGTTGAGAATTTAGCTAAGTATTAAATAGATTAATTTTTTTTTCCTTTTTGCAAGCTTTCGATTATGCAGTTTTCGTAATGAACTCAGTGTGGTTGTTTCCGATTTGGCCCCGTAGCATCTGGCAGGGAGCCTCCGACTGAATGCGAGAATTGCTGCATCCAGATTTGATTCCTTTTCCTTGGCACGGCTTTCCCTCCTGCTGATGGAAGCTTTAAAGAAAAAAAAATACCATGACATCTGAAACACTGCCAAAAAACATCAACATGCTTTTTGGCTGCCATTTATTGTGCAATGCAAACCTCTTAAGATTTGATATTTCTAAAACTGTGGTGCACCTGTTTGCAAGAAAAACTACCTTGTCGCATGATGACATGTTTTGTCAAATCACTTTAAAAAACTTTTTTATTTATTAGCTTTAGAGTGTTTCCTCCCTTTTTTCCCTTCTCCACCCCAAGATTTCTCCATGCAAAAATCCTTCTTCCAAGAATTGCTATCTCTAATTATATGATGCATTTCCTGCCCTCTGGTTTTGACTGATCCTTGCCTTCTACCTACAGTGAGAGCTGCAATGACTGGGTGCATTTGTCTGGAAGACACTGCTGCCTGCTGTGCCCAATTTATACCAGATAACTCCCAGTTTGGCCCAACTGGGAGCTTGCCAGTGCCTGCAAGGTCACGTTGGTTCAACCAGCTCTTCACTACCCATCACTGGACTGAAGAGGGCTCTGCTGTCTGGCCAAACTTCTCTGTCTGCCACAAAAGAAAGTTTCTTCTTTGGCTTGAGTTTTTTTCAGTTGTTTTTCAAGGTGCATTTCAGCTCCACAGCTGCCTGGCTGGGATGGGAATCTGAGACAGAGCCGGATGTTGCAGGTGGGCTCAGGTGGGCCAGGAGAGCTTGGAGTGAAGAAGTCTCCTGAAAAACAAGTGGCATCACTTCATTTTGCTCCCACCTGGTAGATCAAAGTATTGCTCAGCGATAACGTCTCGCAAGTCGCCTTCCAGGTGTCACAGACATAAGGTGCTTTGCTCAGGTTACGCTTGCCTGCCGCTGGTCTCGCTGTCACTAGAGCAAGCACAAAAAGAGTGTGCTCACTTCAGAGATTGTTCTTGAAAGACTTTCTCCTAGTTTTCAGAAGGGTGGCAGCGTGGTCTCACTTCCACCTTCTGTTGCCCAATTGTTTTTCTGCTCTTCTGGGAGCAGAAGGGCTGGGTGCAAATTGGCTTAATTTAGGATCAGAACCAATTCAGCACTGTAGGTCTGGGTGAGTTCAAGAAGAACTTGCATGATCTAGATTCTGGAAGAGCACATATTATCGAAAGACCAGGAAAGATGGTTTTCTTCTTTGTGTTCTTTTTCTTGATCATTTGCCTAAACATTTCTGCCTTCTGCTTAATTTCTGGCCTATACCTCCACATTTAAGTAGTTATTATTTAGTAAAATCCCTCCTGTCCCTCTTTCTTACTTCCTCCTGTAAGCCTCTGCTTGAGTTCTCGTGTCCTCCGCTTCAGCTCT
Organism: Callaeas wilsoni; assembly: GCA_013398955.1. Lineage (NCBI taxonomy): Eukaryota > Metazoa > Chordata > Aves > Passeriformes > Callaeidae > Callaeas > Callaeas wilsoni. The sequence goes on along the minus strand of VWPU01001927.1, from coordinate 1,697 downwards.
CCTGGCCTCTGCTTGAGCTCTCCTGGCCTTTCCTCTCTGCCTCATTGCTTCTGATGTGTAGATACTCCAGAGCCCTGAGAGCAGGGGCAGCACTTCAGCAGCAGTCCAGAAGGGACACCCACGTGCAGGAATAAAGAACACCTTTCCATCCCTTGCTGTGGCAAGGAACCCTCTGGTTTTGTCCTCCACGGAGCGGTTTGGATGCAGAGTGTGGGTCGATGTAGCCTCGGCGTCCTCCTCCTCATCCTTGGGTTCCCCTTGCGGAGCCTCAGCCCCTGGGTTCTGCCAGGGCTCCTGGGGGAGATGGGATATTCCCAGAGGAGAGGGGCCTGTTGTGTCCCCATTCCCCCTGTGCCCTAAGTCCCTGTGTTTGGGTGGGCACAGAGAGGATGGGGACTCCTGCCTGTCCCGTGTCCTGTCTGTCTGTCGGGCCTGTCCCAGGGCAGCCTGGCTGTGATTCCAGTCCTGTGTCCCCCTGTCCCTGCTGGCCCTGTTGTCGTGGCCTCTTGCAGCGTTCCTCACTCAACACAGCCATGGTGGCCCCTGAGCTCTGCAGGGACCTAAGTGACAGTCTGATTGGTGGCACTCCTTGTTTTCTTGCATTTGGCATCACGCACACCAGAGGAAGGATCACAGTTCGATAGAAACAGCGTCCAGAGGGGAGGAAAGGAGCCTCTGCATGGCAAAGGGGTGCTGTGGTGTCCCTCTGTCAGGAACTTTCAACAGCTGACACCTGAGGGGCTTTCCTGGTGGCACTGCTTCAAAGCTGGCTTTGGGCTGTTCTCTGCTCTGTCCTGTCTACAAGACGATTCCTCCGGAGTCGTGCACAGCTCTGGGGATGACCAGATTTTCCACCTGCCCCAAGGCAGGAGCCTGGGCATGTTGGGGAGCCTCAGTTCCAGCACCAGAGAAAGCGAAGCCCGGCAGAGTATCACTTCTGCTGCCAAAAGCTGCCCGGCTCTGCAGCAGCAGCTGTGCAGCCTCACCCTCTGCCCACCATCCCCACCCAGTGAGGAGCTGTGGACGCTCAGAGACACAGCGTTTTTGAGACATCACCTTTATTGGAATTCAGCACTGATTGCAGCTCCCAGAGGGAACAGACTCTCCCAGGACAGGAGGGCAGTCGTCGTCGTTTTACAAATAACAATAATATATTTTAAGCATTTAAATTAATAAATTATAATTATAGCCTTTCTTATATTAGCAATTATTTTATATTCGCTTATCTATATAATATATTAATACATAAAATAATTACTTTAACTTTTATCATGAAGATTATGCAAAATTATTTGGTTATGATGAAAATATATTTTAATTGTGGTTAATTAATAGAATTCATAGAAATTATTATGAATTATAGTTATTATATAATATCATTAATAAAAGCTGTATTTTAATTATTACTTATTATTACTATTATAGCAACATTATATAAGACTATTATTCTATGTTAAAGTAATTTAAATTTTGGAAAATATTGTTAAATAAAGTGATTTTTAGATACAATATTTATAATCTTAAAATTATTTCTAAACTAATCAAGAATTTAAACCAATGTCCAGTCCTCAGGCACGATCCTCCTTCAATTGGCTCTATCATCCAGCAACTGCAAGGCTTCTACAGGGAAAAATGGAAATAGATACAGTTAATATCAATACAATTAAGAGATAAAGTGAAGAAGGGCAGGGTCTGGT
>VWPU01001925.1:251-39750 GCA_013398955.1 Callaeas wilsoni | reverse complement strand
CCCGTCCCTGTCCCCGTCCCCGCTGGCGTCAACAGGAAGGCACAGTTCAGCTGTGCCCTCTCCCCGGGGGGGGGAAAGCCCAATGTCCCCAAATGTCCCTGGGACACCGGGGCCACTTCCACAGCCACTGAACATGTTTATTATCGGGCAGCCAGGAATCCGGGATGCAGTGACAGCCCTGCTCCCCTCACTTGTCCTTCAGTTTAATGGGATACAGGCATAAATCATAGATCTGATACTGCACATGGGCTCTGGCTATATTTTTTTTATAAAGAACATTTGCTCTGATTTATAGAGCCCTGGGTTTTGAATTAGTCTAGCTTGAAAACTGAATCAAATCTTTCCATCAAGTCTGGTTTTTTGCATTATGAATAGCTTAGCTGTTTAGTAATGGAATGCCAATCAGCCATTGCTGCTCTCCATGGGCAATGCCGAGAGGATCATTTCGGAACATAGACTCTGTGATTACCTGAAATGAACTGTAAAATTGTGTTTTGTTTAAAGCTTTCTCTTCTGCCGGGAGGTTCCTGAGCGGATTGTGGAGTCGCCTCGCCAGTGGCGTGATGGAGGTTAAAGCAGCAGGGGCACCGAGGGAGGAGCATTCCTTGAGTTTCTGCCAGAGTTCCCTCCCGTGTGGAACCCGAGGGATGACTTCCTGAGCCGAAGGGATGCCCTAGGAGCTCAGCCCAGATCAGATCTCTGGCCTGCACACTCACACGGTGCAATAATGGCTTTTTCCTACTTTTGGAGTAGCCTGATCTCCCTTCTTGGGGAAGGAGAACCGTGCAGGAACAGCAGTCCTGGCACAGAGGCTGCTGGAGCCACGAGCCTGGATCCCCTCATAAACCGCAGCTGCGCCTGGAGCTGCTCTCAGCTGTGCAGGCAGGAAAAGGTGCAGCACAGCCCCAGATTTTGCACAGAAGCTGTGCTGGGAACACGGCCCCACACTGGGCTGGGGCTGCTCCTGCACAGCTGGAGACCTCTGGAGACAGGTAGGAGTTAGAGGACACGGAAAACCCTGGAATGCTCGGCTCCCCCAGCATCTCAAAGCCTGGCCTGACACAGAACAGCCTCCCATGGACACGGGGCTGACCCAGCACCCTCAGCCAACACTCTGTGCCCCGAGCTCAGACTTTCCGAGTTCCTCGAGCTCCCCAGAGCTCCTGCAGCCCCACCAGAGCGTGAGAGATGAGAAATACTTAAAAATCCTCGGAGTCAGCCAGGCTGACTCTCCCCAGCAAAGCCCACCCTCCTTCCACGCTGAATTTGTCAGAATTCAGCTTTAATGAACCTTCCTCCAAGGAAGGCCCTCGACACCAAGGTGACAGAGCTCCCCACCTTCAGCTCATATTTTTACTTTGTCACATACACAGGAGCATAAAAAATAAGCTGTTTTTCAATCAAACAACCCAAGGTTGTCCAAATCTTTCATATTCAACCTGAGTGAATTATTCAGTGAATTATTTTGCTGTATTTAATGAGTTCCAGTTTGATTTGACTACGTGTAAGTTTACAAACACTCTCCGTCTGCTCCCATCCATCTCAATATGAGAGATTTGCTGAGATATTCCTTTAAAGTCACATTTAATGGCTTTGGGTTAGGTCTCATTAATACAGAAATGATTTTACTAAAGAGCTCACACGCTAAACCCACTCTGCAGAATACATCAGCAAAAACATTTTAAATGGGCTGAAATAAATAACTTTCTGGAGCTTTCATATGCAGCTCCAAAGCATCTAAGCTGAGATATACTCGAATGGTTACATTAAATCCTTCTTTTGTACAGAAAACTGATGCAATTCCACGTGAGATCGTGTCAGGCCAGGCTCAGGGGCACAGTTCCAGGCTGGCAGTGGGGAGGAAAGGAGCCCCTGTCTCATCTCAGCTGTCCTCATGTAAATTTGGGTATTTTGGCTGGCACCTTGAGCCCCTTTTCCAGCCTCCCTGCATGGGTTTTGCCCAGTGCAGTAGTCTCCCCTCCACACCCCTTCACACACACACACCCCAACAGGAATTCAGAAAAATCAGGAGGAAAAAAACAATATTAACATGAGTATCAGACTCCAAATTGGCTGTCTGCTGCAGCTTTAGGTCTCACGAAGGGCTGTGAGTTTTGGCTGAGGCTTTTCCTGCCATTAAATCTCATTTTCCTCTCCCATCCTGTGCCACTGCTCCAACATCTGATGGAGCTTCACCCAGGTCACCCCTAGAGGCTTTCTCCTCTGCTCAGCTCCTACTGACAGAAGGTGGCAGAAACATCATGAACCTCAATTCCTCTGTCAAATTTGCTGGAAAATGCCTAAAACATTCAAAAATGATGCAGGTGGGAGAAAGCAGAGATCCACACTCACAGCATGGAGTTTCTTTAGAGCTCAGTTTCCTTTGGAAAATGGAAAAAACACCTGCAGGAAGTTCCCAATTTACAAATTGTGTGCAGGATCTCACGAGGAGGATGTGCCAGTGGTCAGTGAGAGGCACAGCAGAGAGTGGGGCTGTCCCTGCCTCAGTTTCCCTGCGGGAAAGCAGCGCCGAAGGTTCCAAACCCTTTTTATTTTAACTCCCTTTGAGGCTGACACATGAAGAGCTACCCAAGAGCAAAGCATTCGCTGTTAAGTGGCGGATTCTGTCCCTGGGAACAATACGTGTTTGATTGTGCCAGTGCCAGGAGATTGCCTTCCACGAGGGCGTCCCCGGCAGGTGCCGGGGCTGGGATCTCTCTCAGTGGGAAGAGCCATGAGCTGTGATGTATCGCTTCACTCTGGAAACAGTTATAGCATGTTCCTCGCAGTGGGCAGCTGCAAAGCAGCTCCTTAAGCTTTTATCACAGCAGGGCAATATCGACAGCCAATGAACCTCCCCTTCCCCGAGCACTTGCAGAGGGATGAGTGTTAAAATCCTCCACCCGTTCAGCTCCCCGTTGATTTCCATCCATCACGGGGCTGTGTCTCACCAGAGAGGGGTTCTGGCTCAGGGGCTGTGCCCGACGACAGCGGGCTCAGCAAACCAGCTCCAGCCCCTGGACATCGGGGGACAGCGCCCATGAGGTGGGGAGAAACACCCGGGGATTTCCTACAGCTGGGAAAATCCGTGGGAGCTGCAGGGTGACACCCCAGGACCGCACTGCAGCCCCCACCCCACACCCTGCCCACGCTGGTGACTGTCAGGGAGGGTCCTATCCTGGGACAAATTCTGTGGGGGATGAGGAAGGGGCTCCAAAGGCACCCAGATTCCTAGGGACTGACAGGCTTGGCACTGCGACGTGGTAAGGAAGAGGCTAAAAGCATGGAATAAGATAAATCTAGACAAACACAACATGTTTGATACTTCGCCTCCACTCCACCTGCCTCCTCCTCTCTGTCTCTGTTCTGTCTCAGAACTCCAGCCAAGGATCATTACATCAATGAGCAGATTTCCTGGTATCCAACCACTTGGGGTCAGGATCTTTTAATGCCCGGGCACGCGAGCGCAGCCTGCGGCACATCCCTGTATTTATTATCCGGATCGTTATTATTGACGTATCGCTCACGATCCCTCCATCGATCCCCGCACATGAAACGGGCTCAGAGCTCGGCTGGAATCACAGCTCCGCTGCAGACCCAGGACTGATGGGCAGGGAGCAGAAGCTCTTCCTGGGATCACAGGCTCGGGGTGCTGCAGGGTGGAACAGCGGCTCTGACAGTCAAGCGCCAGGATTTTGGTAGTTGCAGGGCTTGGGAAAGGGTCAGGAAGAGGAGAGAGACAAGAGCTGGAGAGCTGTGCCAAGTGGGTGCCTGCTGGAGATGCCTGGCACAGCACTCAGGTCCTAAATGTCCCTGCATTTGAGCCGTGTGTTCAGTTTGGGGTCCCTCAGGACAAGAACGACATTGAGGGGCTGGGGGTGTCCAGGGAAGGGAACGGAGCTGGGGAAGGGGCTGGAGCCCCAGGAGAGGCTGAGGGAGCTGGAAAGGGGCTCAGCCTGGAGAAAAGGAGGCTCAGGGGGGGCCTTGTGGCTCTGCACAACTCCCGGACAGGAGGGGGCAGGCGGGGGGGTCGGGTTCTGCTCCCAGGGAACAGGGACAGGAGGAGCGGGAACGGCCTCGGGCTGGGCCAGGGGAGGCTCAGGGTGGATTTTAAGGAAAATTTCTCCATGGAAAGGGTTGTCAGGCACTGGCTCAGCTGCCCAGGTCAGTGGTGGAGTGCCCATCCCTGCAGGGGTTTAAAAGCCATGTGGATGTGGCCTTGGCAGTGGTGGGTGACGGTTGGACGTGATGATCTCAGAGAGCCTTTCCAACTCGAATGATTCTACAATTCAATCCTTCTCCCTAAAGAATTGCTGAGTCTACTGTTCCACAGCTCCTGGGTCACCATTCCAGGACAGAGCAAGGCTGCCCACATCCCAAAAGCCAGGCAGAGCTGGGGTCCTTGCAGAGGAACTCACCCCCTTGCAGTCAGGTCCTCGTCACCTTGGGGTGGCTGCAGATATCTCAGGGCACAGCAGAGCCCTGTGTGCCCGTGGGAGGACTGGGATGCACAGATTCCAGCTCGATTCATGTGGCAGGTCCAGAGGCTCTGAAACCCGGCGTTATTTGCACAGAAAAAGCCAATGACTTTCACAATAACTTTCTGTTGAATGATCCTGCGTTCAGGCCCCAGGAAAGGGGACATCAGCAGCTGGAGAGGCAAAAAAAGAAAATATATTTTTAATTTTACTCTTTTTTTTCCCTGCTCTGAAATGTTTCACCTCGGAAGGCAGAGCCTGGGCAAGCAGGGAAGCACAGCAAGGTTATCAGGAGCCCTGGGCATGGCCAGGGCAGAGCTGCGGCCTCGCAGGGAGCAAGGGCAGGGCTGCTGCAAAAACAGCCCTGTCCTTGCCACTCTCCACACGCAGCTTTCGGGGGTGAACAAAACTCCTCTCTCTCCACACTACCCTAAACTCAGTCCCTGTCTATCTCGTCACTGAGGCCTCCAGCTCTTCATCTGTGTGCATCACTAGATGAGATGAAGATTTAGGTGTAAGGACAGATGGAGATGGATTGGTGGAAAGCTGTCCAGCCATCCATCCGCTCCTGCCCCATCCATCCTGCCTCCTGAGCCCTGCTGCACTGCCCGTCGTGGGGAGCGAGCTCTCCTCCCAGATGAAGACTGAGAGGAGATGGATGGATGGCTGAGTGGATCTTTATTTAATGCATCCATCTCTCTCTTCTCCCAGACTGACCCATCAGACCATCTCCACATTTTTCCTCTGCCTGTTTATGCTCAGAAAGTCTGATCCATCCAGCTCTCAGTTAAGGATTTTACAGCTCCTCTCATCAAAGAGCAAATGTGTTTGACCCTTATCAGCACCATAAAATTACTTGCACCACTCCTTGGGTTTGTTATGGTTTTAATGGAGAGGAGCAGAGCCTGACAAGGAGCGAATACCCAGGTGTTGTCCCCAATTAAATGTCAGGTTAATCATCCCCAGGAAGGCATGAGCAGCATTCCAGCAGCCAGGCAGGGTTCAGCAGGGGGAGCATGAGGCACCCAGCCCAAAAAAATCCCATAAAAGCCCCATAGCTCTCCTGGCATGGGTGGATCACATCCATTGGGATGGCACCAGCTTAACCATTGCTGGGCAAACCAGACTCCACTGGGGGAGGAAGGGCTGGAGATTCGGGTCTGACATCTGGAGGTGGGGCTGATTTAACCCCCAGCTCTCTCCCTCTCCCTCAGGCCGTGTTGGGTCATTTAGGATGGCTCACAACATACGGCTGCGAACTATCCATTGCTCTTCCCTCCCTGGTTCCCCGTTCCCACTCTGGACAGAAATGAGCTCAGCGAGGGCTGCTGCCCTGGAGAGGTTGCAGCCAGACTTTATCACACCTTAAAAACTAAAAAAATTAAAGGAGAAGGGAAAAAATACTGACTTGGAGGCCAGTTAAGTCCTCAGCACAAGACTGGGGCTTTAGAAAATGACGATTTGGTAAAACTGAACTTTTGCAGAGGAGGCTACATCCAACTCCTCCTTCCTGGCTGCCTCTGGGACATTTTTGTCTTTGTTCATGTTTCAGCCTTGATATTTGCAAAATAAAAGACATTTCTGGTTTGAAATGATTCTGCTTTTCACAATGTGGAGCTGATTATCGTGAAATTAATTATTACAAACAGAAAGTTAACATGGTAGAAACGAATACAAAAGCCTCCCCAAAATTGCCGAGGGAATTATTTGCACAGATCAAAAGCAATTTACTCTGCAGAGCTTTTATGTTGCAAATGGTTTTTGAGAGCTCCTCTTCCCAGCCCAGTGTGGTTGGCAGGGGAGGTTTGCTGAACCTAAAACATTTGGCAGGGCAGGAAAATTTTCCCTCCTCCTGTGTGTCAGGATCAGTCCCGGGAGGTGGAGGGGTCACAGGGAGAAAAGCCAGGAAGGGGCTGAGGCATCCCCCTGTTCCCATATCCACATCTCATAGCAGCATTGCACACTAAGGATGAGGGGAGGAGGGTGGGAGCACCCAGCTGGACGAGGCAGGAGCCCTGCACAGCAAGGGGGGTGCCTGGGGTGCAAAATATTTTGGGAAATGCCCTGGCAGGCAGGAGGGACCGGCAGGCACGGCAGGGCAGGGAAAGGACAGCTGCCTTTCTGCTCATCTCCTGTCCCAGGCAGTTTGTCCTTCATTTCCTGAGCTACAAATTCACTTGGACACATGTTCTGAATTTAGAAACAAGCACATTCAGTGGAATTCATATTTTATGAGGCTCCTTTTAGGGGCATATTGTAAAAGAAATTACTAAATCTGATTTTTCCATTCTCTTCAATCTCTTAAAACTTCCTAACGAGTGTCAGGGAACATAAAAGGACCTGTTTAGGTTGTGCTGTGAACCAGGAGTTTCAAGAGCCTGTGAAGAACCCAGAACTGACTCCGTACCAATGAGACATTTAGAATTAGAATGTGGTTTTTCCCCCCACAGCAGTCCAGGAGAGCTTTGCCATTACCCCTGAATCAGGTCTGGGGAGGAACCCAGTTAAACATTAGAGACCTGCAGATGCAGGAGTGTGTTCCACCCCTGCTGGGTGGCCCTGGACACGGGGTTTCCATCTTCTGCTTTATTCTTCATTTAATCTTACAAACAGCACACACAGAATCACATCCAGAAGAGCCGAGGCTGTGGAGTCCAGCACTCAGAGCCCTGACAGCTCAAATCTGCCGTTCTGATCTCGTAGATGCAGAGATACGTGCACGTCTCTGCACTCCAGCTGTCCACTTAGCGCTGACAAAATGCCAGGGCCTCACCCCTGCAGAAGTGGCTCGTGGTTTTCTGAGAGGATAAACCAGACACAAAATGTGGATGTGCTGCAGGTGCAGAAAGCAGCAATCCCTCTGCCTTCTCCCAAAACCTTCTCCCCGGAAACAGAGGGTCCTCAACCCACAGCTCCCCTTGGGAAACTAAGGCAGGATTTGTGTCTCGGGCTATGTCTGCATTAACAGCAATGTCAGCAGAGTTTCAGAGGGAGCTCTGGAGTGGCCCCAGCCCTATCCTGTGCTCTGGGCATGGCTGGGATGCTCCCAGAGAACCTTCTCATCCAGGAGCTGGACAGGAGCCAGGTCAAGCTCTCCAGGATGGCTCCAGAGTGTGGACAAACCTGAAGGGGTCACATCTCAAGCCCAGCTAAGACACCCTTGGAGATGCCCAGGAGGGCCAAGTCTCCATCCCTCATCCCCAGCCAAAGCTCAGAGATTCAGGAATTCAAGTGTGCAGATTTCCTCTCTACCTTCTCCAATCTATAAATCACCCCTCAGACATTTGGGTTGGGGAAATAAATAGTCCCTGCCACAAGCAGTGAGAGATAAAGTTGTAAGTGTTCAAACGTGTGTCTAATCCCTCTAATAGATCTCTTGCCATTAATTTCGGCACTTGCTGTGGCTCTGCCAGGCCCTGTCATCATTCCTGGGGATGATATCTGCAAGGTGGCCTATCTGCCCCATCCAAACACTTTTCATGTTTCAGACTCCGGGCACTCCTTGCATTCAGCACAAAGCAGCCAAACGCCACGGGAGCCACTGGGACATAAATCTGCCACCCATCCCATGGGGAAACAAAGGGCTGGAGGGGGCAAGGAACAGGGCCCAGGGTCATATGGCAGTGACAACCTCCAACGCAGCTCCAGGCTGGCACAATTCTCCTGTTCACTGAACGCTGGAAGGTGCATTTGCTCAGGATCCGTGTGGGACCGTCCTGGGCACAGCATCTTGAGACCCTGAGGGGCTGGAGCGTGTCCAGGGAAGGGAACGGAGCTGGGAAGGGGCTGGAGCCCCAGGAGAGGCTGAGGGAGCTGGAAAGGGGCTCAGCCTGGAGAAAAGGAGGCGCAGGGGGGACCTTGTGGCTCTGCACAACTCCCGGACAGGAGGGGGCAGCCGGGGGGGTCGGGCTCTGCTCCCAGGGGACAGGGACAGGAGGAGAGGGAACGGCCACGGGCCGGGCCAGGGGAGGCTCAGGGTGGACACCAGCAGGAATTTCCCCATGGAAAGGGTGCTCAGGCCTTGGAAGGCGCTGCACAGGGAAGTTTGGAGTCCCCATCCCTGGAGGTGTCCACGGCCTGGAGGTGGCACTCAGAGCTCTGGGCTGGGGACAAGGTGGGCATTGGGCACAGCTTGGACTGAATGACCTTCGAGGGCTTTTCCAGCCTCAGTGATCCTGTGACAGTTTGGAAAAGAGTAGCTGGTCCTGAGAGTCTCCAGAACAAATCTGGTCAGTTTGTGCCCTTTTAACCGACCTCCCTGGGCACACTGAAGGTCAAGTGGCAAAGTTTCCTGTCTGCTCTAATCACCGCTGGATTTTTAAGAGACAATGGAGAGCAATCGAGGAGCCTCCTGTGTCCTTCCCAGAAGTTAACGGGCCCTGACGCCTCATCGTGGCGCTGAGAGAGCTCCATCAGGAGCTTCAAGGCTGAGTTTGCAGCTGCCATGTCCTGGTGCCCCCATGGGTGCCCAGCTCAGCACCTTCCACCCGCGCGGAACGCGGGAGCTGCTCACCGGCCGCAGCCCCATGGCCAGGAGGGATTTATAGCCCCGAATTCTCCCACCTCAGCTTGAACCTGTGCCCAGCAAAGGGCAGCCCTGCCCAAGGAGAGGACAGAGGAAAGAATCCAGTGAGGACATCCGGAATGCAGCGCCCTCCGAGCACGTTCCGGTCCGTTTGAACAGCCACGTGTGCTGTGACCAGATGCTTCCAGCAAAAAACCGCTCGGCATTAATTCACGGGCAGCTCAGCTCATAAAGCTGGGCCAGGCACAGGAATTGAGCTCTGCATCCACTTTTCATGTCCCCTGTCCCTCTCTCCACGCCTTTGTTGGGATGCCAAAGACAATCAGGAGGTGCTGAACTCCCTGGCTCGTGTTCATTTCTGGTAAATAATGACCATTAGTATTCAGGCCAAAGACCTCGCAGCATTACCCAGTTCAATATTTGCTGCCCCTGTAACAAAGGCAATCCATTTCACATGCAGAACGTGGGAGTGCAACCTTTTGTTACTCGAGTTTCTTAAATTTTTATCTCAGAAATCAATGAAGGAATTGGAATTCCACATCTCATTTTATGGCCCAGAGAAAAATAGGGGACGCACAAGGGAAAATTATGACAGAGGGGGAGAGGAATGAAAAACAACACCTGAGCTCATCCAGATATCCTCATAAATTCTTTAACAATTTAATTACTGGGCATTCTGTGCTTTGGTTTTGAAGCTCTGAATGAGTGCTGGCATTATTTTGTTGTGGGTTTTTTCCCCCCTGCAGAGTCTATAGAATTGCTTGTGGTTTGTAGTTGATCTTCTTGGAGAAAGAAATTAGTCTCCATCCAATTAATCTAATTAGAACGTAATCAAGTTGTAGAGATCTGTGCAGCAGTGTGAGTGATTAGGAAAAATTACCTTTCTGCAAAGAGTTTAAATTTAATTTTAGTTCCATAATCTGAAGCCCAAATAAAGGAAAGTGTAATTTGCACTGCAATCCTTCGTGCCATGCTGCCTCTTTCCTGGGAGAGCAAATTCCAGCTGGAGCCACACAAATCCCCCTTATGCTTCATGGCTCAATCCGTGCAAAACCAGTGGGTTCCATTTTCCAGAAGGAAACAGGAAGACAGACTCTGCTTGGGATCACAGGGCTGTTGAGAGCTGCACTGGGAGGGTGGCAGGGCTTGGGTAGGGGGTGCTCCAGGGGTGACTTCTGTGTGAAAGTTCTGGAAAATTCCCCAGTGAGATGGACCCAACATCAGCTTCCAACTTATGGGGCCCAAGGGAGCTCATGGATGGAGCTGTGGCAGGGGAGGGTTAGGCTGGGTGTCAGGGACCAGAGGGTGTTGGGGCGCTGGCCAGGCTCCCAGAGAACGGGCACACAGCCTCACCTTTGCCCTTGAAGGAAAGGGGTGAAGGGAAAAAGAAAAAGAGATGGTGGGAAGGAGAGTGAGGGGGAAAAATGAATTGCTTAAAACTGCTATTACTCTTCATTACCTCCTTCATTACCTCCTGCTTGCTGTGAGCGCCAAGGTTCATTTCCCAGCTGGCAGTGCCTGGTGCCTCTGCGTGCCAGGGCTGCTGATCCCATTAATGCTCCTTGGAACCAGAGGGGGCTTGGCCAGGGCTGCGGAGCCAAATCCGTGTGACCAATGTCCCTCATGCAGCAAATCCAGAATTGTCCGGTGGTGGATGGATGGATGGATGGATGGAAGGAGGGAGGGATGGATGGATGGATGGGTGGGTGGGTGGAAGGAAGGAGGGCCAGATGGATGGAGGGGTGGATGGAGGGAAGGAGGGATGGATGGATGGATGGGTGGGTGGGTGGAAGGAAGGAGGGCCAGATGGATGGAGGGGTGGATGGAGGGAAGGAGGGATGGATGGATGGATGGGTGGGTGGGTGGAAGGAAGGAGGGCCAGATGGATGGAGGGGTGGATGGAGGGAAGGAGGGATGGATGGATGGATGGGTGGGTGGGTGGAAGGAAGGAGGGCCAGATGGATGGAGGGGTGGATGGAGGGAAGGAGGGATGGATGGATGGATGGGTGGGTGGGTGGAAGGAAGGAGGGCCAGATGGATGGAGGGGTGGATGGAGGGAAGGAGGGATGGATGGATGGATGCATAGGTGGGCTTGGAGTGTTGGCTGGGAGCAGGGGCAGAGAGGGAGATGGTGTCTGGGAGATGGAATCACAGAATCCCAAAATTACTGAGGTTGGAAAAGCCCTCCAAGACCAACCTGTTACTGATGCCCACCTTGTCCCCAGCCCAGAGCACTGAGTGCCACCTCCAGTTGTTCCTTGGACACCCCTAGGGATGGGGACTCCAGACCTCCCTGGGCAGCCCCCGCCAAGGCCTGACCACCCTTTCCATGGAGAAATTCCTGCTGGTGTCCACCCTGAGCCTCCCCTGGAGCAGTCTGAGAATCAAAGAGGAGATCCCTTGTGCAGAGACCGCAGGAGGGGATGCTGCAATCAGAAATTGCATGAAAACCTTTCCTTTCGTTGGTGACACCTGGCCAGGTGATGCTGCATCAGTCACCCAAGGGGCTCATTTGTAAGAATCATCTGGTTTTTTTGTAATATTAAAATGTACTTTTTGCAGAGAATCCTCAACATTCCTTTAAAATCTGCTATGTCTCTGCACAGCCCCACAGGCTGGGTATGGCCAGGACAGCCAACACCCTGTTCTGAATGAAAACAGCAGTGAGGTGAGACAGCATGGTCTGAACACAGAGAATATTCTCTTTTTACCTCAGGGAATATCACTTTTTATGGATTTTTCCTGGCACGTATTTGTAGCTTGTTCATATTCTGTGCTCCGTTCCCACAAGAGGCAACTTGCAGAGTTTTTCCTTTGGGCCTCTCTTGAAAAAATAAGGATTTAAAAAAAAAAATTCAATGTTCTGGTGAGGAAAGGAGGGTGGGAGCCACTGGCAGTGATGAGACTGCCTGGATGTCACAGAGACCCCATTTTTATTGAGTTTGGATGTTGGAAACTGAGATCTTCATTCTGCCAGGAGCTCCCCAGGGTTGCCGAGGTCTCCGTTGATTTCCCAGCCTCCTGCTCAAGGAACAGCCTCAGGGGAAATGCACTGGGGTGTCCTGTCTGCAGTGCTCAGAACACATCTTCAGACAGACAGATTCACTGCTCCCTTCGGACGCCTGTTTTAGAGAACCAGTATCAGCATTTTGGATTTCCATTCGCTAAATCTGTTTTTTTGGAGCTCACTGGGAAGGAGGTTGCTTCAGCCATGGTCTGTGGGTTCCTGAGCTTTGCTTTTGAGGAAAACTCTGACTTTTTCATGTTTCTTGCCTGTTTTCCTGCACACCCTCTAAGGAAATGCTCTGTGATGTGGTGTCTTTCCTTCCCTGGCTCGAGCTGTGCTCACACGTGCATCCCACTCCTAGGGACTCTTCTGGGAATCCTGAAAATCCAACAAAAACTCATCCCTGCCCCAAAGACCTTAAAACCTAAATCCATGAGAAGTTCAGAGAAGGAAGGAGAGACAGGCACAGAGAGGACAGCGATTTATCCAAGGTCACCCAACAAATCAGTGGCAAAGGATGTTTCAGCCCCCACAAAAGTCCCTCATAACACAAAAATATTTTCTTGTAATGCAAAAAATCCTCTTTCCTATATTTAGCTTCAGAATTACTCCTGAAACACATTAGTTCTCCAGGCTCCTTGGACAAAATAATGTTATTAGACCGAATGCCAGTGGAGGCAAAGAAGATTTGACATTTCACTGAAAATTGCACCCAGGACTATTAAGGAAGGGGAACTTATTTGGATGCGCTGCAGGCACGAACTCTTCAGATTTACACTTTTCAGTCAGAGATGCCTGCAACCCTTCTGCAAAATCCGAGGAAGAATTTCATACTTTTCCCCTCCTCTCCCTCTCTTTACTCTGAGACAAATCTCCAGGAAAATTCATTACACGGTTTAAGCGATGGGATTTATCATTCCATTCAGCTTCCCCAGCTCGCAGCTCTCCTGGCTGTCACACCAGCGAGGTAATTCTAATTTGTTTCTTTCATATTTCACCCATGATGTGCGACTCCGGATGACGGGGAGAAAATAGAGACGAGAGCAGGGAATGGCTCAGGGCTGCACAGGACGAATTTCAGCGGCCGCGTCACTGTCTGGGGCTGGGGAGCCTCAGGACAAGGGGAGATGCTCCAGGCTGGTTCAGGGGGACTTAATACCAACCTCTAGAGGGGCTCCTGCACAGTGTGGGGCAAACCAGGATCACAGGTGGGGTTGTAACCTGCCACAGAGGAGGTTTGTCACCCCAGAGAAGGGCTCTGGCTCAGCTGTCCTTTGGGGTGTTGTGTTTCCTGACATCTGAATATGGTCAGAGCCCTTCTTCCCACCCAGTGTCTCCTCCCTGCAAAGCACGAGGGTGGAAGTAAAGCCTTTCACTCAGGGAACACTTCACACCTCCTCTGAGTGATGGGGAATCTCTGCTGGTGATAGGTGTCACCAGGACAGCGTCACCAGGACAGCATCTTCCTGAGACAGGCCCCCCAGACCGAGAGGAGACGGGCAATGCCAGCAGCTGCCTTGGTCACAAACACCCTGGAGCATCAGGGGAAAGCCACCAGAGCACGAAGGGACCCCAGGCAGCAGCGTGCCCAGGACAGGTGCAGCAGCCTCATCCCTGTCCCCCATCATGGCTCAGGGTCCAGGTCCTGTCTCAAGGGAGGTGACAGTCCCTGCATCCTGTCCCCCCTTCCTCCTTCCCCCAGCCCGGGGGGAACCTCCACAGGTCACTGTGCAGCTGGGAAAGCCTTGAGTGGGAGGACCAATTTTGGACAAGACCCTAAATCTGGCACCTGAGTCCCATTCTCAAGAAGTCCTTTATTAGGCTGACCTTTATCCAGTGTAAGTCACAAATTGATGGCGTTTCCTATTAGCCTTGTACAAATACATCTTCTAAACAAACACCGTGGCCATACACCCAGAGAGTTTGCTGCTCTCTGCCTGGAGTTATCACCCCATAAACAAGAAGCTGCTCCACACGATCACCTAATTGATCCATTTTGCCTGATTCCCAATAAGCTATAAAAAGGTACATTTGCTGTGGGGAAGACTAGGGGTTTTATCATCTTCTGCCTCATCTCGAGGGAGGATGAAAGGAAGAAGCCCACTTTATGTTTGCTAAAATATTTAGAACAAGCTATGAAAGATAGAAAACATTTTAGAACAGCTGTAAGTTATATCAATACGAGAGCCCATCCTTGAGAATTAAACGCAGTCCCAGGCAGGTAAAAAAGCTATTAAAGAGATAAAGAGATCTTCCTTTGAATTGACACGTATCTGATTTGATTGCGGCACCATTCCTGTGCAGTTCCAGTGTTCCTTCTCCACTAATACCGAATTAATTCGTTTTGATTATTGTTATTATGGCGAATGGCAAACGGAATTAGCAGTGATGAATCAGGCGCTTGCTGCGGAGCGCGGGTTGGGTTCTCCACCTCCTGCCGGGACACGCTGGGACCTGCGCACGCTGCGGGGCCATAAAAATGATGGAGGGGAAGGGGAAGGAAATCATCTGGCAGATTAAAAAGATTCCTTGCAAGGAAACGTCTGCCAGCCTTTGCACAAGACCCGAGGTCATCCCTGTGACCTGCAGGGAGAGGCAGAGGAGTTTTTCCCTGTTGAACTCTGGCTTTGGCTCAAGGGAGGGTGGCATGGCCGGGGTGAGTGCCAGGGCTGAGCCCGGCCCAGCAGAGCAGCCAAGGGGCAGCTGCTGCAGCTGCAGGGGTTGCAATTTGAAAGGCAAATTTCAGCTGCAGAAAGGGGAGCAGGTCTGGGAGCAGCTCCAGGGCTGCATCACAGGGTCCCTTCCTCTTGCCCAGACCAGGTTGGCAATCAGCTCCAGAACTTCTCTCCTGCCTGACTTGAACAGAATTGGGGTTTTCCCCCACGGCATTACCAGGATAAGGGAGAATGAAAGAATGATTTGAGTTGGAAGAGACCTTTAAAGACCATCCAAGTCAACCTGCCACTATCCCAGGTGCTTCCCAGCACCTCATACCTGCTCCTGCAGCCTCCACCAGCTCTGGTGGTGGTGTGTCCAAACCCAGGTCCTTTGGGTGGTCAGGATTAGCTCTGTCAATCCCAGAGCTCCAGAACCAAGGAGAACTTTGAGGTGCTGAAGTCACCACAGAGCAGAAGCCATGCCTTTATTTGTTTGTTTGCAGACACAGGAGTGGTGCAGAGCTCTTCAGCATTTCCAGTCCTCCCGTGCCGAGCCAGGGAAGCAGCGGAGCCGCGTCTCCCTCCACTGAACCCGGCAGGAGAACAGGGAGGGATGCAGAGGTGGATGTGCAGGAGGGAGCACTGGGAGCACAGTTCTGGCTGGAAAAGGGTGTGGTCTCCCCTGTGCCACAGCCACTGCCTGTTCCTGTCCCATATCTGAGCCCAGCTGGGGTGCTGAGGTGCAGGGATGTGGCAATGAGGGCAGGGTGGCAGGGGCGGGGGATGGGGCAGGGGAAGGTGCACTGCCGATCCCTAGGGGGGTGGTCCTTTGGGGTGAGATCTGGGACGCACTGATACCTCAGGGCTGTTTGTTACTGCAGCAGCCATGGCAGCAAAGCAGAGTTTGGGGGTGAGGAAGGGGGTGGCCACATCTCCCATTTCCCAGTGTCTCACCAATATCAGCATCAGGCTGCTTCTAGAGGGGTTTTCTTGCCCTCTTAACCACTGCAGGGCTCCAGCATCCCTTCCCTCTGCATATCCATCTCTGCCCCCCCTTTCCCATGTCTGGGGATGCAGCTATTTCTATATTACAGGGAAGTTTTAGGAGCAGAATCCATTAGGGGCTCATTTACAGCCGTGCCCTAAGGCAGACACAAACCTCACTTCAGTGAGATGATGGACTCATCCATCAACAGCTCCTCGCTGGCCTGCGCTGTCTGGGAGCAGCTTTTCTGAGCACCAGCACCAGCCCACACCCGCCCTCTCACTCTCTGGGCAGCCTGGGGATGTTCCAGTGCTCCTGGACCCCTGTGAGCAGCAGTTCCCAGAGAAAACTCCCCTAGCACCATCCCCATGAGCCGAAGGGAGAAAGTTTCTCTTCCATGCCCTGACCTGCAGCTTCTGCGATCTCCTGGGCTGTGTTCTCCCAGCTGGGTCACAGGAATGGAGTTTGAACCTCCCTGGGACAAGGGGAAAGACCCAAATTGGGTCCAAACCTTGCCTTTCTGCAAGGAGCTAGCAACAAAGTCAGATCCAACCTGAATTTCCTTCCAGCTCCCATTTTGATCAATCTCTTATCATTTCTCAGCTCCCATTTGTGATAAGGGTATAAGAGGAGCTTCCTGGATCAGATCAAAAGTCCATCGAGGCCAGTCTCCTGGAGGGCTGGCACAGGAACAGGACAGGCCATAAACCATTCCCAGCTCTGGCCATCTGCAGCTCGGAGCCTTCCTGAGCCAGATGGAGCTGCGAGTAAGCTGTGTTTAAAAGCCCTTGATGGCCCTTTTCTGGCCACATTTCTCTAATGACTTTCCAAACCCATCTCTGTGTTTGGTCTGCCCTGGCCCTGCCATGAGTTTCACAATTGTCTGAACGTCCTTCCTCCATAAGGGCAGAGATAAAGTTATCTTGGATTTCATCTGTTGCTGGCACCAAGCTGAACTCAAATCTTTCTTAAATCTCTGCCAGGAAGTGCAAATCATGCCTGGCCAAAATCTGGTGTGAGGCAGGGCCCGGGTGCCCAAGGGACCCACAAATGGACCTCCCTGGAGTCATCTGTCTCCATAAGGTATAGCCTGTCCCTAAAATCTCCCTAATTCTGAGTAAAGGTGCTCCTATTAGGCCCATCCTGAAGGTTTGTATTTTCAGACCTCATAAGTTTTCCCATCACTATCTGGTTCCTGATCTAATGGGACAGAAAAAATTATTTTCTTAAAAAGATGGAGAAACAAAAGGAATTAAATTACATTTTTCAAAGTTGTGCCTCAAGAGAGGAGCTTGTACTTCCCTAATCAGGCATGAAGAGGAAGCCAATCCTCCCCAGAAGCTGATATCCTTGAGCTGGAGGTGGGACAGCTCTGTCCCATCTGGCTGGTTATGGACTGGCTCTGATTAGACAATGTCAGCCTGGCTTTCCAAAATTTCCATCAGGCCTGGATCAAGTAAAACATAAACCAGAGGTCTCTCAAATCCTGTTTTCAGCCTTCTTGGTCAGAGATGCTCATGCATGAATGCTGTGCTGTTCCCCCTGAAAATTTCCAGAGGGCACTTGAGGACTGGGAAGCCCACGTGGCGTCTCCTGCTCTTCCAGACCCTGCCACCGTTTGGCCATGAACAGAGTTTTAGTGCTGAATGGTGACACTTTGGTTTATTGGTGCTCTCTCCACGTGCCCCAGGTGGTGGCAATGTTCCTTCTGGTGTTTTCTGGAGTGGATGACAAGAAAGGAAGGATTGCAAGAAATAAAAAGAAAGTTCCTAACAACGAGAGGGATCAGCACACACCTCGATCTCCTGATGTTAAACACTGCTGACACAAGCCCTGCACTGCACAGATCTGTAACTTCCTTTAAATTAGCAATTCCACAGACACAGTAGGAGCTTGCATAAGAATTGTCCATAAAGGGAGGAGAGTCACAATATCAGCCTAGCATGAAACCCTGCTTTCTGCTTTTTAATTAAGATTTCAAGCTTGTGTCTCCCCTGAGGTGCTGCAAGAGGTTTTGCCAGATACAAGAAGCAGCCGGGGTCCCTCTCAGCAAATTGGCTTTCCCAGCCCTGCTCACACACCCTTCAACACCAAATGCCCAGTGCCAAACTTGGGGTACAGCACCCACGAGAAGGCAAAGGCCATAAGTTGGGGCCCAGGACCCTTCCCTGAAGGCTCAGGTCCTTTTGTGACTCCCCTTTCCCAGCAGGGTCTCTGTGGAAGCAGCGGGACATGGAGTTTGGCCCATGTCACTCTCAGTATTGGACACACGGGCAGCAACTCCTAGGATGACATTTCCAGTGTGAATACCTCTGTTCACGTATTTTTAAACTATTCTGCACTCTGCCGTGTTCTCTCAGCATTCCCTTGGAGCTCCTCTCTCCCTGGCTGCTCCCTCCTGCCGTGTATCCCTGAAGCTGGAAAGGGAAATCAGAGAGACGTGAACAATCAAACAAGTTATCATCCAGAATTAAAGGCAGATGTTGGCATTTGCATTTGTCCTGGTCCATTTCTCCACCACAGCCCTATTCCCTCACCTGGAATCTCAGAGCAGAGCGCAGTGGATCATAAACACCTCAAAGACGAAGCAGGGAACCCAGGGCTCCCTGTGGAGTGCCAAATTAACCCCACAGACACGGGGGTCACAACCAGAAATCCCTGTCTCCCTCCCTTCTACATCACTGCCAGTTTTGGACTCGTTGAGGAGGAAGCAGAGGCACCCCAGGTACCCCAGCACGGCTCTCCCCGGGCTCTGGCAGTCGCAGATGTGTCAGGACTCGTCGCCGTGCACATCCATCACTCCTGCTAATGCTGCCCCTCCAAAGGAGTCTTTCCCGAGCACGCAGAGCTCACATCCAGCAGCCACCACGTCCTTCCCCGCCTCTCGCTGCCTCTCCGCAGGCAGGGCAGGATCCAGCCCAGCCAATGCCCCAGAGCAGGGATTTGGCTGCATTTGCACTGAGCCGGGTCCCCTCATCGCCACCTGCAACACAACGGGAGAGGCACAACACTGAGCCACTCATCCCGGTGCTGGCTGTCACCACCTGGAGGGGACACGGACAGACTGCCCTGGAAGCACCTCTGAAGGCTTCACAATTACACCCATAAAGAATTTAATGCGCAGTAAAAGCAGCAAGTGAGTTATCGAGGGCTGGTGTGGAGAGGGAAGCGAATGTTTTGCCCTACAGATGTTCATAAAATATTTAGTAACTTTAAAAAGAGGAGGAAAAAATGCAGCTCGATAAACCACTCTTACAAGCAGGCCCACTCTGCCAAGCAGCCCGTGGAGTGCAGGATTCCTCTCGGACTCATTACCTCCCAATGCGGCGTTAATGGTGCTGTGGCCGCTCATTCCTCTTCCCCCTCACCAGCAAACGGCTTTATTTAGAAGCTGAGATTGGAGCCCGACTCTGCCAATAACGCTGGCCTGGATGTAATTAGGCATCAGCAGAGCAAAACTCCCCAGTCAAGGGAGAGTGGAAATCCAGGTCAGGCAGCTCCCTGCCCTCAGCTACCTGCTCCCAGCTGAAACAGAAATTAATCTGGGGAATGTGATGCCGTGGTGTGGCCTTCTCAAGCATCTGTGTTTAACTAGAGGCAGAGGGAACTGTGTAGAAAGATTTTTGGAAGAAATGGGTTGGCTACCCTCAGCAGTGAGCTGGGGGCTTTCACAGAATCACAGAATCCTGGAGGGAAGAGACCTTAAATCCCACCCAGTGCCACCCCTGCCATGGCAGGGACACCTCCCACTGTCCCAGGCTGCTCCCAGCCCCGGCCAGCCTGGCCTTGGGCACTGCCAGGGATCCAGGGGCAGCCACAGCTGCTCTGGGCACCCCGTGCCAGGGCCTGCCACCCTCATGGGGAGCAATTTCTCACCTAAACTTCCCCTGTCAGTCTGAACCTATTCCCCCCTTTCCTGACACCCAGTTCCTGATGAACAGTCCCTCTCCAGCTTCCTAGAAGCCCCTTCAGATCCTGGAAGGGGCTCTGAAGTCTCCACACAACCTTCTCTCCTCCAGGCTGGACAGCCCCTACTTTCTCAGCCTGTTTTTGTGCCCACCCTGCCATGGGGATGGACCAGTTCAAGCCATGTGAGGAGGGCCTGTCCAGTGCTTCATCCCATTGCCCCGCTGGCCTTGCAGCGGGCTTTGCTCAGGCACTGCCTTCCCCCATTTCCAGGTGCGGCAGCTGAGGCTGGAGCAGGTGCCAGTGGGGCAGCCCCAGGCAGGGCTGAGGGGCCGGCCTGGGCTGGGAGGAACACTGCAGAGCATCCGCCTTCTCCAAATGAGGGAGGAGCAGGGGATTCCCAGGCTGGTGTGGAAAGGCCCTCCCGGGAGCAGCGATGCCGTCACTGCCATGGAGCAGAGCAAAGAGCTCCCGATCTGCTGAGCGTGGGTGATACAAGGAGCGAACCAGAGCATCCTTGGAGTGCCTCGGAGAGAGACAGGAGCAGATAAAAACCCCAAACTGCTGCTTTGACATTTGCTTGTCCCAAATGAGGATGAAAAATTCAAAACACGTAGGGAAAAAAATAACGGGAGACCCAAAATCCCGTGCAATTTCCATTTGGATGTGTCAAAACAACTCATTTTGGCACAGCAAGCATCAACCCACCTCTGCCCACGCTGCTGGGGGAGCTGGGGGACAGCCACCAAGGCCGGGGGTGGCACCCTAGAAGCCACAGAGAAAAAATGATCCAACCTTCCTTGAGGACATCATGGTTTTGAGCATCTCCCTTGGGGCACACAAACACCTGAGTTCTCATTTGGCTGCAGAAAATACAAATAATCGGGAAGAAAGCATTTTGACAGGAATAAAATCTATTCTTTAGGCTGAAAATCTTCTTTTCCTTTAATATAAGTGTGTATTTTGAGTGAAAGGGAATTAAGTGTCTAAAAAAAGAAGTTCTTTGAATTAAGGCTCATTTCAATTTAAGGCTGTTGAAAGGCAGAACGCCAGGTGTTGTGCAGAGGTTCCTTTGTTCATTGTCACAATTCAGCGTGGATTTGCAAAATACTTTGACTAAATCTATTCTGATTTTTCTGTCAGAAACATTTCAGGTGACAATTTTTACCCCAAAAGCTCCACTTGAGGCAACTCAGACAAAACAGTTTAACATCAGCCTGGAGGGAAGTATTTTGTTCTTACTTCCCCACAGAAATGTACACTTCAAACACTTGCAGGGGGAGATATTTTGCAGAAATCTCCAGTTTTACAGAAACCCAGTAGAGCAAGGATGTTTGCCTGGAAAAATCTTGGTCAAATCCAAAGTATCCCATGGTCTGACCCAAAGCCTGTTGTGGGCTTCCAAGCAGGGGTTCAGAGATGCAGCGAGGCAGGAGTCAGAGCAAGGAAATGAATTATTTATTAAATTTACAATACCATTTATATATTCTAGTTCCATAAAGCAATTGAACAGTGTTCACACTTCTCCTAGGGTGATTGGTCAAAATCTCAGACACCCACTTAGAAATGTTTTTTCCTAATATAATGTACACGAGGTCAGAAGATACCAGATATGAATGCTATTGACAAAAACCCTATCTATTGTTTACATAGCTTACACAGCAAAGGAAAAGTTCTGACAGAATGAATGCAAGAAGAGAAAATTTCCCTGCTAAGAGCATTTCAGCATCCACAGCCTGTCCTCCCCAGAGTGCAGTATCTGGTTTAAGGTGCCGTCCCTCCCAAATTCAGCACTGAGTGCACAAAGGCAGGCGCAGAGTTCCCAGCTCGGGAGGCGCGGGGCTCAGCGCTGGTACCCGCGCAGGGCCTCAGGAGCTGCAGTCCGAGGGCCGCCCTGGCCCGGGCCGTGCCCCTCACACCGACGGGCGATGGTGAATGCCAGCAGCGCCCGGCCCGGAGCCCTCCCGAGCTCAGCACCAGCCCAGGTAAACCCTGTGCTGCCCCTCCCTCTGCCCCCCGTGTCTCCAGGAGGGGTTGTTTGCTCGGATGGGATGGAAGGAGGGATGGAAACATCTCTGCACAGCCACAGTTTTGCCTCAGGAAGGACCAGCCCGCAGCGTAACCCCCGCTGAAAGGCTGAGGGCTGATTTATCACCACCAACCCCCTTTTCCAGCACAGCCATCCTGAAGTCATCCCTCCAGAGCAATGAACTCCTTTTTCTCCTCAAATTCTTCCAAGATGACAGGAGTGGCTGTTGCCCTCCAGCACGGTGGGTCAGACCTGCTCCAGCGGTGCCCAAAACCACCCCGAGCTGGGGCCAAATGTGCTGCTCTCCTGCAGGATCTCAAGGTAAAGACACCTGAGGGGTCCAGAGCTCTTAAAATTCAGGGCTTCCTCTCACACTGCTGGCTTGGAGTATTTAAACTCCTTACTGAAGTTTAGATTATTTTTTTTCTTTTTCTACTTCTTTTTTTTTCCTGTTTTTCCTTGGAAAACTAGACTTGCCTTGTGCTTTTCCTGCGAGCCTGCTTTGGTTCACCTCATTCCTGGAGGCAGCTCAGGTGTCTGTGGGGTGAGGCCTTAAGGGCAATCCCCACAGCCGAGAGTGATGGGGCTGCAGGGCTTCACTGAGTCCTTTGTGCAGAGTTTTCTCCTGGCAAAAATGTGCGTTTTGGATGGCAAAGCAGGAGCACTTCCAAGCTCACTGGTGGATAAAGGGGGCTGTAGCCAAGAGCTGTAATTCAGAGCAGACCCTCAGCTGGCCTGACTGCAGCAGAGCTGCCACCAAACCTGTGTTGGCTCAGGGATGAGGAGCCATCCAAATGATCTCTGACAGTGCTGAGCTCAGCTCAGCCTGCCCGCGTTTGCAGGATTTCATGCCACATCCTGGTGGAGAGGTCCACCAGTGAAAAATGGTCCAAAACCAGCAATTCTGAATGTAAAAGCAAACAGAAATGTTAAGGTTGGTGTGTGTTCGGAGCACAACCACAGAGCTCATCCCCTGACCACTGGGAGCTGTCAAAGCAGGAGCCAAACTTCCCAGCCTGGACTGTGAGCCGGGAGGAACCAAACTGGCCATGCACATCTCAGGGTCTTATCATCATTATTGTTCCTGTTATCAGCCAGAAACCCCCAGCATGGCCTTGAAGCAATGCAATTTTCAAAACCCCACAAAAATATGAATGGTCCTTCCAGAACGGGTTCACATTTTCCTTGGCTAATGGCCCACTCTGTGATTCCAGCTGAGCCAAATCCTAAATTCTAAGAAAAACTCCATCATTCCCTTCTGTTTGAAGGGAAACTGCCAACATGTCTCACCCATAATCGTCTGGATCTGAGGAGAGACGTTCAGATTTATGACGGGAGGCAGAGAGCCAAGTCCCATTGATCTCCAGCGAAATCCCTCAGTGAGAAATCCCTCACTCCCATTGCCGGTGGGAAGAGCCAGGCTTTGCCTGCATGGCTGGATTTGTTCTCCAGCTCTCCACACCATCCAGTCGGAATTCCTGTTGCTATCCTGTTATTATCTCTGACTGAGGGGGGTGAGAGAGAGATTTAAGCCATTCCTGCACTATTAGGCTTGCAGTGATGTGCCTTTACAAGCCCATTTTCATTTGTTGTCCTCAAAATCGAGTTTCCTGGGAGGATTTTCACCACTGGGGCAAAGTCTCGCCCTCCTTTACTCGGCTTTAGGCTCAGGCACAAGTGGGTCAGGGTAATGACTCACTTTCAGTATTTAAAGCCAGCGCAATAAATCCCTAAATGACTTTCTAACGGCGCAGTAAACATAATCAATGAACATTAACAAAGCACTGGGAAGCCAGAAATTCTTTGGGGGGTAAAACACATACCATGAATCTTTCCATGTTGTTGTATAAGGTAGGAACCACCAACTCCCTCATTGTGTTCAACAGAGACAGATGGGAAATATTTTCTAAAGCCATTCCTAGGCCAGGCCAGGTTGTTCAAAGAGGATTTTTTGGAGCACAAAGATCTAGGCCTGATTTTTTTTAGGTATGTAAATGCTTTAAAATTCAGGTACATATAAAAAGGAGTTTTTAACAAATGTCAGAGAATTTGGGGTTGAAAGGACCTCTGGAGGTCTCTAGTCCTCCTCAGAAGACTTCACTGTTATTGCAGGACCTTGTTCAGGCAGCCTCTGAATATCTCAGGGATGGCAGCTCCTCCACCTCTCTCAGGGCTGCACAGCCACAGGGAAGGGAACCAAATACTGGGAAGATTTAGGAGCTTCCTAACTGATTGTATTCCTTTTACTCCTGGGGAAATGGGGGAAATGAGCCCTCCTCTCAGAGCCAGATTCTGGGTGAGCTTCACTCACCCTGACATAGACACAGGAAAGTCAAACACATTTATGCACCTCCAGCTCTCTCCATGATCCTTGTGGAGGAAAAAACCCAAACAAATCCTCTCATGCTGCATCAGCTCGAAGGGAAACACCAGGCTGTGGAAAGGCTTGAACACGGGTCAGTCTCAGGTCAGGCCACACAAATCCTGCCCCTGGAGCACCCTGAGCTGCAACCAGCATCCCAGTGACTCCTGACCGGAATCCCCAGTGACTCCTGACCAGCATCCCCAGTCACTCCTGACCAGCATCCCCAGTCACTCCTGACCAGCATCCCCAGTCACTCCTGACCAGCATCCCAGTGACTCCTGACCAGCATCCCCAGTCACTCCTGACCAGCATCCCAGTGACTCCTGACCAGCATCCCCAGTCACTCCTGACCAGCACTATCACAGGATCCAGAGGTCCTGACCAGCCCCACCTCTGTTCTTCTCAGAGCTGCACAGACAAGTAGCCAATGCCTGCCCAAAAAACCCAGTGGTAAAAATAGACAAGACAGATGGAAGCACAGATTTCTGGAAAGACACGCAGCAGGTCAAGAACAGAGTTGAAATGAGAGAGCAGGGAAGTAGCAGGTCTGAGATCCCTCAATTAGAGCTTTTCCTTTGGCGCTAAGGCACAAACCGTACACTTAAAAATGCCCTGGCCCAGATGCTCCAGCCACCTTGAATTCAGAGCCCAGAAAGCTGCAAAGCCTGAGTCAGACACAGAGCTGAAATGCCCCAAAACAGCTACAGGCCCAAAGTGCTTCCCCCAAGACCCACAATTCACTCATGTCCCTGGTTTTCAGACTCCTGAGACAATTTTCTCTGAAGCTGGGCATCCTCTCCAACTCCCACAGCTTTCCCCGGGCTCTGACTCATCACCCCAACACTTTCCCTTGGAAATCAAGATGTGTTGCCATTGCATCATTAGCTGTAATGGCAGATAGTGTTACTGACAGTCACCCTTAATTAGCAGCCCCGCAATCATGCTAACTGTGCTTTGTGTTCCTTACCCCAGCGCTGTGTTTGGGTTCATAGAACATTTACAAATAGTATTAATAGTAATTGCATCAATAATAACCACGGTTGCATGATGTTTATGTAGCATCCATCTGCTCCGAGATCCACGGCGACAGATAACGCCGCAGCCATCTGGCCTCGCGGGGTGCGCTTGGCTCCTGCTTATCAAGATGGCAAATCAGGCAGCCCCGGCTCCATCCCGGCAGCTCCCACTGGTTCTGACTTGCCAGCAGCCGTAAATCACCTCCTAAACTGCAGACACTCCTGGAGAGGAGATGGGAACCCCCAGGCTAAAATTGGGAGCACCAAGATCTAAAGCGAGAGCTTCTCACTGCAGCGTGCAAAGAGGAGAGGGGGATCTGCAAACGCATGGTGAAATAAGGACAGACACCATTGCAAATGCACAGGCACTCCCAGAGCAGTTGTAGTCCCATTTAAATCATTTTTTAAAGTAACCCCGGCTCAGGTGTGGCTTTGAAGGGAATCCCTCTTGTCCTGGGTGGGCGGGTGCCGTGCCGGTGAGGGCCTGGCTCAGCAAACACAGCACCACACGGGGTGTATGGAATGCCTGGGACACATCCCATAATGCCACACCATCAGTGCCACTGCCGAACAAAGGACAGGATCCATCAGTGTATCTGCAGGGAGGGCTCCGAGCACAGCCCAGGCTCCGCTCCAGGGGACCCAGCAATGGCACAAGCTGGTGACACACGAGTGAGACGAGTGCCTGCTGGAAATGGCTAAAAACACCCCAAAACTGGATCTTTTTCAGCGTCTCTCTTTTTTCTTCCCCCCTGCGCCCAAAGCAAGAGCTCCAGGGTGAAAGGAAGAACATTCTCTGTTCTCCCAACAAAAGGAATCCACAGGAAGGAGCCACTGGAAGCTGCAGCAGTGACATCCTGCCCCAGGAGCTTTGGCCTTGAGCACTGTGCCCTGAACAGGATTTCCATCCAGCTCCTGCTCAGGAGGTCTCCCAACAGAACAAGTCTGAAAACCACAGCTCTCAGGAGCAGTCTGGCAAAGGATTAATGCTCATTCCTGCTTCCCATGGAGCCTCGAGTGCCCCTGGATGGGAGTTCTGCTGTGGTTGTGCAGAGCTGCAGGAAATTACCTCCAGAAAAAACGTCATGGGCAGATCTGGGCTCCTCAGGCAGGAGGCCCTGCAGGGACAGACAATGTGGCAGCCAAACCAACCCCCCAAAGCCTCTTTTGGAGCTCCACTTTGGCTTCTACGGAGCCTTGGAAATCTCCAGCTCCCTTCCAGCATTTTGATCCTCAATATCCTGATCCCAGGCACTGATTTCCCTGGCTGGAGGGCAGGGCAGAGGTGTTTACTGCCAGCAGGAAACTCTCTGCTGTGCCCAGGAAGACACTCAAGGAGCACTTGCAGTTCTGGAGGAGTCACTTTGGCTTGCTGCAGCCAAGGCAACCCAAACCGGCCAGATTGCTGGAGCCCTGCCAGGTCCTGGCAGCTGGAAACACTCATGGCAAACTGGGCACCTCCTTTGGACAATCTTGACCTCCAGAGAGCTGTACCAGAGCAAATCCTCAGCAGAGCCTTCGTGCCAGCTGGAAAGAGGTGCTCTCTGAGTGGAGCTCTGAGGGATTTGCCCATGAAGAAATCCAAGGCAAAGCAGCCCAATTCCAACCTAGATAATGGGCTACTTCCATGAAAATAGCAGAAATCCTCCCCAGAAAGCTCTATTTACAAACCTCACGTGAATCCTTTTCTACACTCTTTGAAGGAATTTTACTAGTTTTGAAGGCTTTCACAAGACGTTCTGGTTTCAGCCAAAATAATCTTTTCTTGTTAGAAACCACATTTGAAGGTAAAAGTGCTCATTCCAAGATATATATCTGTCAAATATTCTCATCAAACAAGGAAAAAGATTCAGGAAATCTGGCACTTTCCTCAATAGATAAGAACAGTTTTGACCACATCACCTTTTTTCCAATGGGAATATCCTTCGTGCGAAAGTGTGGTCCATTCCCTGAGCCACATTCCTAAGTGCTGCATGTTCAGGAAAAGCAGTAAGACTTGGCTTGCTCCTGCTCCCAGACACACAAAACTCTCCAGCTAAAATTAGGGGAGATAACCACATGTGTAAAAAAAGGAAAAAAGTTTCAAATAAACTCTCCTTTTTTTTTGCTCGTCCCAGCTCAACTGAAGCTCTTCAAAGTTTATCCTCACATGGAGTTGAGTCATTAGTTTTCAGATAAGTGATGCTTGAGCCTTTGATTAAAATGACTGGGGAGCATCTCTGCGTGATTAAAGAGAGATAACACAATAAAAGGAAGAGGACTTTACACCATTATTACGGCAAATAAGTGCAATTCCCAACCTGGGAGCTGCATCAACTTGTCTAATGTAATAAATGCTTCCCCTGCTGGAAACACGTCAAATTAGACGTTGAGATGTCAGCCTCGAGTGTCCAAAGGCCTCAGAGCCTTTTGGGGCACTGTGTGACTGCCAGGCTGATGTGACACAGAGCCAGAGGTGCCGCTGAGGAACACCAGCGCGGGCTCTGCCAGCTCTGAGAGGTGGGAGAGGGTGCAGCCAGACCCACAGATGGATGGAGAGAGAGAAAAGAGCCTGGGAAGGCCGAGGGATAGATGGGAATGTGGCACAGGGTGCCCAGAGCAGCTGTGGCGGCCCCTGCAGCCCTGGCAGTGCCCCAGGCCAGGCTGGCCGGGGCTGGGAGCAGCCTGGGGCAGTGGGAGGTGTCCCTGCCATGGCAGGGCTGGGACAAGAGCTCTGAGATCCCTTCCACCACAGCCCATCCTGATTCCATGATCTGGGATCCAGGAAAGGCTGGCTGGACCTGTGCAATGTCCCTGCAGGTCTGCCCAGGTCAGAGCCACCAGCTGCAGGTCCTTGCAGGGAGACTTTCTGGAGCTTGGGCAAGCAGCAGGAGAACAGTTTTGTTTAGGGAGAAAAAGCATCATTTCCAATCTTAGACAAACTGGAATAGCTGCTCTGAAGGAGGAAAAAAGCCACTTTTTGTCCAAAGCAAATGTCTACCCAAGGATTTAGTCAGACCTACCCGGTCTGACTCCCTGATGGAGAGCAGCCACGAGTCTCTGCTCTCTGCTGGAAGAAAGGATCATTGATTCCCTCCCCAGGCACAATGTGGGGCTCCATTCTCTGATTCAAGGAGCTGCTGTAGTGCTGTAGCTTGTAAAAGTGCAGACAGATAGTTCACAGACGCATCCTATTTGCGGCTTAAAATACGACAGTTTATCATGCAAATGATATGTCAACAGAATAGCTGCACTTGGCAATACTTCCCGCAGTAAATTAAGCAGTTAAACATACCATGTGTAATATTAAAGAGGTTATGTGTTACATATAATAAGCACTTGAAGCCAAGTTGTCAGGAAGCCAGGTTTCCTCAGAAATCTGAAATTCAGCTCACAGGAGCCAAGGTGCTTCTTCCCCCCTGAGCGGGTAATGTTTGGGAAAAATGGGGGGTGCTGCCAAAATACCTCGAGGCACTGTGATCCCAACTGGGGCCCTGTGGAGGTTTTGTCCATGGGATGGACGGTCCAGTCTCAGCTCCTTGCTTGGCATTTCAGGAGCTGGGGCACACTCAGGGCTTGCTCTCTGCGTTTTTCACAGCTTGTGCTCTGTGCATCTGGGAACTATTTGCAAGGGCAAAAATATTGCAGGATCCAGTCTTCTCAAGGCTCTGCACTTCCTGGAGGGTGGAAATACCAGGCAGGAAAAGAGGAAAAAAAATAAAAAAGAAAAGGGTTTGGATTGTTTCAGCTCTGCAAATTGCTCCCTGAGGCAAGTAATTGTTGTAAAAAACATACACAAATACTCAGATTCAAGTTTAACCAAATACCAGGACACTGGGATTTATTCAAGTGTCAGCAGCCCCCAAGCTTGCCTGGTTATTTCAGGCTCCTCTACATCAGCAAATGTTTTCTGTTTCACAGAAACTCAAAGTCAAACCTGGGGGCTCACGAGGCCCAAAAGAGTCGAATAAAAATGTTCCCTGCGTGCCCCATGAACCAGCTCATTACACTCTGCTCTCCACAGTGGAAACGGCTCCGGTGATTTACGGGGAACCAAAGCTGAAATCCCATTTGTTTACCGAGGTGATGCCTGGCTCCAGGGTGTTGTTTGAAAGGGACGTAGTGGAGTGAGGCACGAGGTGTGCCTCAGCCCCACCGTGCCTGGGCTCTGCCCCACCCAGACCCCAGCCCAGACCAGCCCTTCCCCAGCAATTCCAGCCTCTCCCAGCTCCCCATAACCATTCTGCACCCAGTGTCCTCATGGACACCTCACTTTGAAAGCCTCTCTCTCAGGCTTCAAATCTCAAGACTGCTGTGAGCATTTAGGGTAAGATTTTTCACACATCCTACACGCTCATCCCTCCCCGTGCACACCCGTGTGCACATTCCTTATGGTTTGCTTCCCGTCAGGGCCCCAGGACCCAGAAGACATGACAAAGTTTCCGTAAAGTAGGTGTTTTGCAGGCATTTTCCACAGTTCGTGACCCTGTTTAAACCCCTGTGAGAAACAAAGAATGATGCATCATAAACCCCTGCAAAAGGATGGGTTTGAGTTAATTGATTCCAAACCACACGGTGATAAGAGCAACAACTGGACAAAAATACCTCTGCTGTTAAAGCCACCGTCCTGCTCCCGGGCTGGGCTGCTGCTGGCAAAGCCCTCCAGGCACCGGTGCTCCTGCAGCCTCTCCCTGCCAGGATGGGAAGATTTGGGAAAGGAGCGTTTCTCCTCCCTGCAGGTGTAATGGGGCCATCAGCCAGATATTGCCCTCGCTTTGCTAAATTAAACCATCACACTCCTTAATTTTCCCTCCTAAAGGTGTCATTTCCTATTCATTAGTGTTTTTCTAGCTCTTCTTTGGATCTCCTCCAAGATTTCCACGCCCTTTTGGAAGCGGGGATCCTGAGCCAAGCTCAGGGTTATCACAACCTTCCTGTGCAGAACTGGCCGGTGGATCACAAGTTGTGTATCAGGGACCTTCTGTCCCCAGGGCTTTCCTGGGTCATCAGTTACCCGATCCTGCAATTATCCTCTGCATTCCCTGGCTCCACAGCAGGGCATCCTTCCCCACATTTAGCCATGTGGGAGTTGTGTGAGCTGCTCATCCAAGTCGTGTCAGTAGAGAGAAACAGAAACAGGCATTTTCCAGAGGAAACCCATCCCACTCCCAGGGTTATCGAAGGTCCAGTGAATAACTCCTGCTCTGGAGGAGCAGCAGTCCTAGGACCAGCAGTGGACCCCACATACCTGACCTTTAGGTGGCCTCAGCTCAGGGAGATGAATTCTCTGACATTTGGCTGTATTAAACACGGTGTTTACTCAACCCGAGGCTCGGTGTCATTAACGGGGGCTCTCCAAGGGCCCCTTTTCTTCCTAGTCTTTGTGTCACTTCAGCATTTATCAATGAAGATTTAACAACTTCTTCTCTTTTTTTCCTCTGGCTCCTTCCTGGGGCTATTAAATGGATGGGGTCAAGACCAGCCATTTCAGGTCTCCACAAGAAAAAAGGCTCTTTGCCTGCAATCTCCTTTTAAGACTGCATTTGGAAACCAATTACAAACCTCATTTATTTGATGTGCACCATGTTGATTTTGGATGGCTCCACTTTATCCATTAGGATTGTCCCGTGACATGGAGCCAAATGTTTTTGAGAAGTTTGGCCAATGTAAGAACCAGTGTAGAGGTGACTGATGAGCCTGAGACTGCTGGGCTGGGAGGGCACAAAGGATTGTCACACCCAGGGGTCTGACCCCTGAGCGACACAATTGTAAAATTCCATCCATTAGGCTCCTTTGAAAATCCCAGCTATAAATCTTCCAAGCCCAATCCTTCTCCTGCAGAGCTCCCCTGGAAGCAGCAGTTGCTGGGGAAGCTCATTTGGATGCTGGTGGCAACAGGGAGAGAAGGGTCCAGCTCCAGCTGCACTCAGGTCTCACCTTCCCGTGTTGACCCAGCAGCAGACTCCCAAAAGGATTCATATTTTCCATGTTGCTAATTTTAGGCTTTAGCTTTCCAGCACCCCCAGACTTGGAGACACAGCCCTGCTGCCTCTCTGCAGCTTAAATGCTTCCTAATGGCCTCAACCCCGAGATTTACACTGAGCCAACTCACTCTGAAACCCTTCCATAAAAATGCCTTCTGCAAACAGATTTGTTTCATTATTGTCGGGCCTGAAAGCGCCTGAAGTAACAAACAACTTCAAACTCCTTCAGATTTATTGTGGCACCGGGTTTGCACTTCGCTGCAGCCCTGTGTACCTGGGAGCATGTCGGAGTGGGGACAGGCAGGGGCGGTGGATGGAGAGCCCTGGTGCAATGGATCGGTGATTATGGTGCAATAAATATTGGATGGAGGATCTATGATAACATCTATTATGGCTTTATGAAATATTGATAGTGTCTGAATACATATTGCCTGCTGAACAGCTCGTTCCGGAGATGTTTAATGAAAGACATCTGTCGTTTTATCCTTGAATCTCCATGCGGGAGAAGGATGGCCCCGGTGAGGGCTTCCAAAGTGGAGAGGAAATGGGCTGAGAGACTCAGGCTCACCTATCCAGAGGCGTGGAGAGACACAGACTGTTTTATGTACACAGAGGCTTTCATTTGGGGAATGAATTAACTCCGTGCTCCTCCGAAATCAATCCCTGCACAGACAACTGCCTTTAATGGGGCCAATAAAAAGAATGCACAAGCTGCCATGGAAAAGACTGGGAGAGACTGGAGACTCCAGAAAAATCAGCTCTTCCTTCAGACTCTTGATCCCTGATCCTCCCCTCTCCCCACTGAACGCTGTGCAGCACTAGGATACAACACCCCCTGCCGTGGGATCCAATCCATGATACATATTCACCCTAAATCATGGAATTATGGAATGGTTTGGGTTGGAAGGACCTTAGAGCCCATCTCAGTCCACCCCCTGCCATGGGCAGGGACACCTCCCACTGTCCCAGGCTGCTCCCAGCCCCGGCCAGCCTGGCCTTGGGCACTGCCAGGGATCCAGGGGCAGCCACAGCTGCTCTGGGAATCTGTGCCCGGGCCTCCCCAGTCTCACAGGGAACAATTCCTTCCCAATATCCCATCCATCCCTGCCCTCCGGCAGTGGGAAGCCATTCCCTGTGTCCTGTCCCTCCATCCCTTGTCCCCAGTCCCTCTGCAGCTCTCCTGGAGCCCCTTCAGGCCCTGGAAGGGGCTCTGCGCTCTCCCTGGAGCCTTCTGTGCTCCATGTGAGCATCCCCAGCTCTCCCAGCCTGGCTCCAGAGCAGAGGGACTCAGCTCTGTCCAACTCTTCCCAAATTGAGAGGAGATTGGCTCCACTTTAGCACTATTATTTTATGAAAATGAGAGGAAGATCTTGCCTCTTCCCCTAAATTGCACCACTTCCTACTTGAGGCTTCAAACCAATTTAGTGAACACCCTGAAAGTGTATGGACATTTCTTACACTGGTAACTTACACGGGGTATTAAATAGCACCTTTAGCTGAATTAATGGAATTTTAAGCAGTAGTGTAAAAAAAAACAGATTCATGCCCCTCGTGACCGTTTATCCTGTTCCCCGTTCACTGCCCCAGCCCCAGTCCGGGGTGCTGCGGGCTCTCAGCTCACGCACCTCCAAGGAGGATCAGATGGCCGTGCTCAGGAGCTGGCCGAGCACTGCTGTGGATCAGGGCTGGGGCTGAAGCTCTTCTCCAAGAGAGCAGAGGTCCAGCTCGCCTGTCCCCAGGCTTGGATGGAGGTCCCCTGTTTGAACACGCACACCACGGAGCCAGCAGCCAAAGCCAAGCATTGTCACTCCCATCCCACCCTCCTTCACCTCCTGCCATCCACGGGAGCGTTTTTCTTCTCCCTGCCTCCCTCACCACCCCTTTTCCAATGGCATTTCCCTCCCTGCTGCCAAATGGATGCTGAGGAGCGTGGGGACAGTGACACACGGCTCTAATGTCCCTCGCTGCTGCAGTCTCCTCCCATTACTGGGAGAGCAGCAGCAAGTTAGATGCTGTTAATGGCCTATCCACTGGTTTACAGCTTCTCTGGCACCATTCCTGGGCTCAGCACTGCTGCTTTACTGCCCCTCACTGCTCTGGGGACACGTCCCTTCCAGCGGGACTGTGTCACTCGTGCCATGTGCAGTGCCACACACGGGGCTGGTGAGGGGCACAACCAGCCACAGGACATCAAAAACCCATTAAACAAAGCCATCGAGCCTCAGCTTGGGTGGGAGGGGGCTTGGGGGGAAAGGGATTTTTATTTTGTTTTGTGAAGTGAATGAATAATTCATAGGCAAATCATTGACATGATAAATTCCTCCACTTCTCCTCTTTTGTGAATCGACAGCAAACAACTTCCCCATTCCTCCCCTCTGCATTTTCATTATTCATAATTATTCACTAAACAATTGCTTGGAATAATTCTGGGGAGCAGATTCTCTGCCGAGAATGTCGTGCTGATGTCAGTGGAACTGGAGCCAGCAGGAGCTCGGTTCAGAGGTCCCGAGCATTCCAGCACCAGGATTTGAGCTCCAGGTTTGAGCCATCCCGATCAGAGGGGGCACAGGGAGGCTGCATGCTCCCGTTTGCCCTCTCATTAGATGAGCAGAGCTCTGCAAATCAGGTTTTCCACCATGAAGATTATATTTACAAACGATCAGGCGCTGAAATTGCTGGGATGCAGTGGGATGTCACACTGGCACCTCCAGCAGCACTTCTGCCACCGCCTTTCATCTCTAGCCCTGCAGGACCAAGGGACAAAGTGGGATTTCTCCATTTCCATTTCATCTGCTGCAAATGAGCCCTGCCCTTCCCAGGAACGCGCTGAACCCGCTGCCAGGCTCACCAGTGCAGCCCTGCCTTTGATATTCATGGGAAGTGAAAAGAAAACAACCCAAGGTTTGCTTTTTAATTTCATGGGAAATTTTGCAAGTGGCTTTTGCTTGGTTCTGCACTTCATTTATTCATTTACACACTGACCCAAACCCCGCATGAACAACTGAATGTCTCCAGAATACCACAGCTCTGACTCAGGAAGTCCTTGATATTTATCTGCCTGCAGTTTCCAATAAGTTAAACCTAGCTGACCTAAAATACCAAATTCCGAGGGAGCTCTTTGGCTGATGACTCCCAGTATCTGACAGCAATTGTCTGGGGTGCATTTTCTACATTTATTTATTATAAATGAAACACCTGACACCATGAGATCATAAGCAATTTCCAGCTCTCTCCAAATCACCGGTAGGGTTCCAGTTTGGAGCCTCACAACATCATCAATTCTGCTGCAAAACTTTTCCGTGCTGATTGCCAGTAATTTGCAACGTGTAAGCTGGAGGGAGGGAATTGCTTGGAATTGCTTCCAGTTCTCCTCTTTACCTGCTAGTGGAAATCAGTCCATGTTGAGCAGGCCAACCAGGCTGTTGTGACCACAAAACCCCTAAAAATCTGGAGATCTGGTTCTTCTTTGAATGCCAAAATGCAAACATCATATCCCTGTGAGGATGTTGACTCCTTTGGTCATTTCTCTGGTTTAGCATCTGTTTTCCCCACATCGCACCCCTGCATTTGGATTTAGGTGAATTCCTGCTACCACCTTAGACCTATCTGTTTAGAGATTTGACAAAATAATTGCCCAACGAGACACAACACTTCATAAACCTGATTTCTGCAAAAATCATCTGCAAAAATCAGGATCTTCCCTTGCTGCCAAAACCCTCTCGTTAAAACTTCTCCCACCACAGCGAGGAGGATCTCCCACCGAGGGAACACAATTGCAGACGAGCTCTGCTTCCATGGAACCTCAGATAATTGCCCGAGCGAGCAGGAAGGAGCTTCCTGTGCAGCTGAGATCCACCGACGTTTCCTCTTCGCCTCCTAAATCCCTCCTTTGTTGCGGCGCTTCCGCCCACTCCAGCCTGTGCCACAGGAGCTGTGGGAGCGGGAAGGTTCCTGGCGATTAGGAACCCGTTCCCTCCCGTGCGGGAGCTCCTCACACCTCGAGGAGTCATCCCACGGGGATGCTGAGCCGGCTCCAGCTGCGGTGCTGCAGGGGCAGATCCCACAGCTGACACAAACATGGATCATCCTCAGTTTCTGCAGAGATCGGGACACATCCAGGGGTTCACAGCCTCAGTCTGAGGTTAGGAGGTGCAGCCCTGCGCTCCAGAATGACTCAGTTCTCTTACGAGGCAGCTTTTCCTGCTCATCATCCTCCTGTCCTGGCATCTTGGGAAATCCCAACTCAAGTTCAAGTCCCCGGCTGTACCATGGACCATCAAGGAGCTGATCTAGTCCAAGATGACCCTTCTCCCTGCAGGGGGTTGGGATAGATAACCTTTATTTGTCCCGTCCAACCCAAACTGTTCTCCCGCTGTGTGCTGGGAATGGTGGGGACAGAAAGAATTGGACAGTGTGGCCCCAGACGGGGAACCAGGGCAGCCAGATGTCCGTATGGGACATCACAGGGTTCTCTGGCTGCCCAAGGGAACTGCAGGTGGATGTGTTTCTGGATTTTGGCTTTGGTTGAACCCTGTCCTTTTGTTGGTGGCAATTAAAAGCAAGGGGTGCTGCAGAAGAGCAGAGTGACACAGAGCAGAGCCAGTGACCCACCGAGCTTGTGAGACCAATAAATACAGACCCTAAATATTACCAACCCAAGGCCAAATCCCTATTCCCCTTCACTGCGGGCAGTTCACGTTACTGCAAAAGTAGGAGTGGGCTGAGCTATAATTTACATTTTATTTGCTCAGCAAACACCAGGCAGGGACCAGTGCCAGGCACGCCTGGGGACAGGGCAGAGGGGCCCGGTGTGGGCACTGCCCCGAGCCCGGGGCAGCAATGCTGGCACAGTCAGTGCCCAGGAAACACAATCTGTCACTGCAGCATCCTTTGATTTGGGCTCTAGAGGATGTTGTGTCCTTCAAAGAGGCTAAAACAGCAAACGAAATCAGACAGGACCTGGACAAAAGCCTCCCTAGCCCTGACTCCCCCACGCCGTCCTCTGAGACAGACCATGAGTCAAACCTCACTCTTCCTCCTCCCCTCACAACACCCTCGCTCCTCTTAGCTCTAATTAAAAGGAAGTGAGTGCTGGAGCAGGGAGATGAATCCTGTTGTGAAACGGGCCGGGATGAATCATCCCTCGAGGGCATGGTCCTCCTGGGGGCTGGAGGGTCCTTCTGGGACAAGAGGAGGCTCGACAGTGAGGGAAAGCCACGACTGCTCCCAGCCAGCCCTCACTGTGCCCTGTGCCAGCTGGCACAGCTGATGCCGTGGTGCTCTGGAGCATCCTTATCTCCCCGGGAGAGGCTTTCGCTGAGCCCTCGAGCACTAGGAAATGGAGACACTCAACTCATCC
This sequence comes from Callaeas wilsoni, assembly GCA_013398955.1. Classification (NCBI taxonomy): domain Eukaryota; kingdom Metazoa; phylum Chordata; class Aves; order Passeriformes; family Callaeidae; genus Callaeas; species Callaeas wilsoni. The sequence continues at coordinate 3,460 of VWPU01001925.1, read as the reverse complement.
TGCTCTGCAAATCCGTCAGGGGGAGGATGGGAAGGGGAACAGCTCGTCCCTGCCTGTCACCCGTGGAGGCTTTGCCCTCCATTAGTGACAGCTGATTCATTCCCAACCAAGCTCAGGCAAAAGTGGTGTCCCAGTGTGATGGGAAACCACCAGGAAGTTTAGCTCTGGCCTGTAAACGACCCACCGTGGGTCAGGCAGCACAGGGGCACAGAGAGCTTGGATCACACTGCCCATGGGACCTGAGGGTTGATCCGTGCCATGAGGGTTGTAAACCCACAGACTTTCCTCGCCAGAAGCTCTCTCCAGCCTGGGCTGGCCATTTCCCATGGGGGAGGGAAGGAGCCACTGGCAGTGCCCAGAGCTGGAGTGTTGTCCCTGCTGCGCTCAGGAGGAGGGGTGGCACCACATCGGAGAAGTTTGGGCACCTGGAGATGGACTCAGGCTTGCTCACAGTGCCAACACCACGGTGTCGAGGTGGGCTCCCAGCCCTGGGGTGGGCAGTGCCAGGTGTCCCCCAGCAGCTCCTGCACCTGCAGCAGGGCTTTCTCCCGGGATGTCTGGGTGGGAGCAGGGCACCGAGGGGAAGTGGCACAGCCTGGCACAGCCCCCACCCGCAGACACCCACACAGGTTTCAGGTGCCCCCTCCCTGCTGTCCCCTCCAGGCAGAACAAAGCATCTACCTGCCCTCCTGGGTGCTGCTCTTCCGCTGGTGTTTTGTGAGTCACATCACTGATGTCACCTCCCCGCGTCACCAGAGCTCCGAGATGGATTTAATGAGCCTTTGTTTTCTTCAGCTAAGAAAATCCTCAAAGAGGCTCAGTCTCCAGCATCCTGAGGAGCCAGCAGGTCGCTCTGTCACTGCCTCTGTCCCCACAGGAGGACAGAGAACTGCAAAAGGGGCCAGCGGGCTGGCTGAGAGCTTCAGAAACCTGGGGACAGCATCCAAGTCACTCCAGAACCCCTCTGTCCTCACCAGAACCTGCCACATGCCACCCTCCGCACAGGACAGGGCAGGTAAGGCCCAGCTGTGCCTTGCACTGCTCTGATTCCATTAGGGAACGAGGGACAGGTGGCAAAGGGGCAGTGCCACCATGCCTGTGGCATGGAACAGTATCTCTGAAGGCCTCGGCACGAGGAGCTGAGGTGTGTGACATTCCTGGCTGGAATTCACACCCGTGTTCTGGCACTTACCCACTGTCACCATGCTCTGTCCTGCAGCCCTGAGGCCACCAAGCCCAAGGGACAGAGCCACCCTGGCATCTCCCTGGGGCTGCCCAGCAGCTTTGGCCACACCTGGGCAGTGAATCCTGATTTACACCAGTATACACAGGGAATTTTAAGCTTGTAGTGCTTTAAATCCAGAGGAATAAATCATTCCAAAGCAGAAGGGAACAAAATTCATGATAAAAATCAAGGGAAACGAAGACCTTCTCTCTTCTGTGAAGGTCACTAAAAAGGGAAACATCACGTGAGGCCTGTGGGAGCCCAGCAGTGTAAATAGTCAGTGGACAAAGGGCATCTTCTATTAAAGAAAGTGTCTCGCTAAAACACATAGGCATCATATAAATTATTGGATAATGAAATTCCAGTTAATTTGCTGCCTGGTCAGCCACAACCCTCCTGCCACGCTCCGGAGCAGAGACAATAATCTTAAGAAAGAATTACATTTGTACAGAGGCAGCTGGTCAGTGGGATTTGGGAAAGAGCAGCTTCTTCAGGATGGGGGAGGACGACACTGCAGCCCCAGAGCCCCGTTCCCCCTTGTTCTGTCCTCCTTGTCCGAAATCCCTCTCCAGCTCTCGGAGCACTTTAGGCACTGGAAGGGGCTCTAAGGTCTGCCTGGATCCTTCTCCTCTCCGGGTGAGTATTTCCATCACCTCCAGCTCCCGGCTGTTCCCATCTCATCTCAGCTAGTGTCCCGCCCCGAGGAGCAGCGAACAGCAGATGCCCTGGGAAGGCTGCACGGAGGGGATTGACCACACAGGAGCGCTTCCCAGGAAGTCCCTTCCAGCCCTTTCCCACTTTCAGCTTTGCCGTGACCAGCCCTGGCCGGATCCTTTGCCCGGTTGCTCCCAGACTCCTCCTCTCACCTTTGCCCTCAGCTCTCCCCTCTCTCCTGGAGCTGCAGACAGGACAGGGATTGTCTCTGTTCACTGGGATCTCAGGAGGCTGCCAAAGGGTGAGGAGACAACAACCACCCCTTTGCTCTAGGGGTGCCTTGATTCCATGGGGGAAAGAGACCCAGGACAGGGAAGGTTGGGAGCTTCTTCCCCTTCAAAAGAAGAGCTGCAGTGTTCAAAAGCAACGACAAGGTGCAGGATCAGGTCTTCGACCCATGGCCTGGAGTGGGTTTCCAGTACAAATCCCATTCTAACTCCTTCACATTACTGTTTTCCTTTCTCCCTCTGCTGCTCTGAACCATTGGCACTTCATAGCACCAAATATTCCGCATGCTCCGTGTAATTTTAAAGCCATTATGTCAGCTGCTCTCTCCCCCCAGCTCTCGAGGCCTCCAGTTGCTGTGTCAGAATGTAATTAGCTTTTGATGGGATGTTAAGATTTCTTGAGCTCCTGTGGAGAGGCAGCGTGGGGAGAGGCGAGGCAGCGGATTGTGATTGTCATTCCCCATGGGAAGCACTCGAAGACCCTGGAAGAGTCATTTACAAAAATGTAAAATAAATAAATAAATAAATAAATCCAAAAGCAGCAGACCCAGTAGGCTTTGGTTCAATCGACTGAAATCACTAAGATTTTTTTTTACCTTCGTGCTGTTTCCTGCTTGCAGAAAAATGGGAATTAACTCCCTCATGACGGATGGAAGGTGCTGTGGGGAGGCAGTGGCCAGAGCTTAATTCCAAACGCAGCTCCTGGGAAGCTGGGAAAGCCCTTCCTGAGCTGTTCACCCCTGCCTGTGACTGAGGAGACACTGTGAGCTTTGCTGCTTCCCCCAACCCCTGAGCTGCTCCGTCCACATTGGGACCAGCTCCTCCATCCCGACCCAAAGGGGGACCAGCTCCTCCATCCAAACCCAAACTGGGATCAGCCCCTCCATCCAAACCCAAACCGGGACCAGCCCCTCCATCCAAACCTAAAGGGGGACCAGCCCCTCCATCCAAACCAGGACCAGCCCCTCCATCCAAACCCAAACCGGGACCAGCCCCTCCATCCAAACCTAAAGGGGGACCAGCCCCTCCATCCAAACCCAAAC
>VWPU01001922.1:0-57016 GCA_013398955.1 Callaeas wilsoni | reverse complement strand
GACATTGCCTTCCTGGCTGAGAGCATGGCATTACCTTCATGTACGACGAGCTCTGCTTTGCACGAAACCTCCCCTCCTGCATTTTTGGCAACGCAGGTATAAACACCACCATCTTCCAAGGCAGCACTGTCCACGACTAAGAAATACGTTGTTCCTTCCTTCCCCTGATGGACCCTGTCGCTGTCTGTCAGCAGTGAGGTGCCCTGAGGGAAGGAAATGACATTTTGGCACTGGAAAAGCCAAGATGGAAACAGATGTTTCCACTCTTCAAGAAACAAGATACGGGAGCAGAGCTACAACACAGACTGTTTATGTTAGCAAACCTCTCGGCCAACATGCTGCCCAGGGAAGTGGTGGAGCCACCATCCCTGGAAGTGTTCAAGAAACAGCTGGATGTGGGTCTGGTTGACAAGGTGGTGTTCTGTCAGAGGCTGGATTTGGTGATCTTGGAGGACTTTTCCAACCTTAATGATTCTGTGATTCTGTATATTCCTAAATGCTATGAAGAAAGGGGCAGGATGGAGTATGTGTGACACAGAGCAGATTGTGAGTGTTTCCCAAAGGTCCCTCTGGTAGTGAAATGCAAGATAAATATATATAATACAATATATACATATGTATATAGTACCACAAATGTGAAGTGATGTAATCCTGTTTTCCCACATAAAATCTCTGTTTGTGAGCTTTTCCATGTTAAACTGTAACAAAACTTTAAATTAGAGTAAATCACTCCATGGCAGCACCAGCTCAGTGCTTGGTGGGAGCCAAAAGGTACTGGATACTAGAAATTATTAGAGAAGAAATGAAGAGTAAGACACAAAGCATCGTTTGATAAATGCTTGGTTTGCCCATGGTGTGGTGCTGTTCGGTACATCATCATCATCATCATCAGTGTCCTCTGTAAGAACTTCCAAATGAGGATTGACAGAGAAAGCTGGGGCTCTTCAGCCTGGAAGGGAGGCTCTAGCAAGATACGACTGTAATATTCTAAGGAATAGTAAATTATTTCCCTCCTTTCTATGGGATATTCATTGTCCTTAGTCACACTGATTTTACCAAGTAGTTGCAGGAAAGATACAGAGCCTGGAAGTCACACTGACAATGGGAATGAACCCCTCAGTCCCATTCCTGTCCCCAAACCGCAGCACACATCTCAGTGGCACTCAGGTGGGACCCGTCTCCTTTCCTGCTCATCTTGGTCCCTAAAACCGCCGTGGTTGTTCTCTCTGCAAAAGGATCCAGGATGACAGGGTGACAACACAGAGTGGGTTCACTGGTTCCACCAACTCTACAGACATGATCCATGGTCAGTGTGAGAGGCGTGGGAGGAAAGGGCAGAAGAAATTCCGTGTGGAAGAGTCCCTCCCATGGTCCTCACTCTCAGCCAGAGAAGAGTCTGCACTCACCTTAAACCACAAAACGGTGGGCTGAGGGGTTCCTTCAATGACTGCCTGGAATTTGGCACGTTCCCCAGAGTTCACCTGCACGTCCTCTATCGTCACTTGCATGTATGGAGGACCTGGTGAGGAAAGAGCATTTGCTGCATGCACAACACTGCAACTTCATTCCCAGTGTGCTGACAGAGGTGGAGTTACTCAAATGAGATTTATAGGACAGGCCATTTAGGATGTAACTGTAGTTTAAAGTCAAATCAAGAGGTACAACAGCAATATATTTGGGGTTCTTTATGCTGGCATTACGTTTAGGCTTCTTATCTTCACACTTATCTATTACTTTTTGTTTAATAAACAGTTACCACTGAAAAAAAATTGGAATATTTAAAAAAACCAGTCAGGAGTTGTTACCAAAAGAGAAGACAGTGACAATCATAGGATTGTGAAAGGGAAACAGGGTTTAGTCTTACTTGTTGGAGTCTTCTCCTCAGTCTTATACACACGAGTTCTTTCCGTGGTCTCGATATAAACTTCACTGTGCACGTCCCAGACCACGTCTCCTTCTCTCCTGTACCAGCCTCCTGCCCCCGCATCTGGTGACGTTCTTTCAAGAGACCCAAAGAAAAGATCATGGCATAGCCACATACAAGAGGTGCAGGATTTCACCCTGCTGTTGATCTGTTTAATCAGCAGATGAAGAGTTATTGAAGAATTTTTGTTTGGGGGGGATTAATTTCTCTCCAACCTTTTTTTTACCCTTCTTTGACAAGGCATTACCACCAGGATTCTGAAAATAATAATAAACCTACAAGAATCTGTTCAGGTCCGCCACAGAGGACTTGCTTTTCTTGCAAGAAAGTCTGCCACATTCAGAAATCCACATGTATTACATGGATATATTGAGGTGGGTATTTACCTGTCAATGGGAACGGTGCGTTCTTGAGCACTTTCACCTCCAGCAGCCGCCTCTTCCCGGGAAGGAGCAGGGCTGGGCTTTGGCACCCCTGGTTCTTCAGCTGGGACCTGCCCCTGTGCTTTGGCTGGCAGCAGAAATTGGGCAGGTTAGACACGCCACCCACGAGAGCACACCCGAAACCCAGAGCCAACTTTTGGAGCCATCTCTGGTGTGCCTTGTGCCAGAACCGAGTCCACCTGACCTCAGCTGGGCGCACTCACTGAAGGTTAGAGGAGAATCTGGCACTTTTGCAAAGAGCACAAGAAGCAAAGGGGTTGGACAACACCAGAGTGGTGGGACTTGGCAGACTGGGCTAAACTGACTTTTCTGTGAGGAAACACACACAGACAAAGGTGGGAAGGGCAGTAGGGACAGAGAGAAATTGGTCAGCTGGAAGGGTAGCGTGGGTTCACACAGGTTTTATAGGAGATAATTTAACTGTGTTTGGGTTCCAGCTCATGGCCGTGAGCTGTTGTTGTTTAGGGTTTTAATGGAAATTGTGTTTTTTCAGAATCACAGAATCACAGAATCATTCAGGTTGAAAAAGACCTTTAAAAACAAGTCCAGCCATCAACCCAGCACTGCCAAGGCCACCGGTGAAACGCATTCCAGAGAAATCCAGTGTTACCTTTGTACATATGAATTCGCCCATTAACCTTTGCATTGGAAGAGTTCCTGCCTCACTGCCATGATCACAGGCAGCATCAGGGACATGAATGACCTCACATCAGTGTAAAAGGGTGGTCAAAGCAGGTCCTGGCTGGGGATATGATTGATATGGAGGTAATAGGGACTCTTACAGAGGACCCGGTGATGTTTCAGCATCAGCATTGCTGCACCTCCACTGGAAAATGTCCTTGTACAGCTCTAAGTTACACCAGAACAAGGCATCTGGGGCTTGTAGGAATGAGGAAACAAAAAGATGGTGCAGCTTGATGGCAGTTTCAGGTGTTTTTTCTTCTTTTATTATTAATTATTTTGTCAGATATAGCTTCAAAACCTGGTTTGATCTCACGTTCCAAAAGTACCTGATTGTCTTGATATTCACCATTGGAATTACACCTTAGGATAAAGTGCATCGTCTCCTTTTTCATTTGAGGAGAAAAGGTTAAATCCAGAGGAGTCTTCTACCCAGCAGGTAGGAATATTTTAGGGAGTGCTCTAGGGATGTTTGGTGCTGACTAGTTTTGGAAAAGAGCAGCTGCTTCTAGAAATCACATAAAACAGCTCTGTTGGGGTGGAGAGCATGGTTATTCAAGGCATTACTGGCTCAGAGATCCCAGGTTGTGGGATTGTGCTTTGCTATCACCAGCACTATTGAAATATTTACCTCCTTTTTACTTAAGGTATGTGATCATAGAGAGAGGTGTCAAGTCTCCATCTGATTAATATAATTCCCATAACATGTTTAGTTTTGGTCAGATGAACGACCTGCCAAACCATCTCATTCACTGTTGTATTTTCTCTTTAGCTATGACTGAGGAAATAATCTACTAGGTGACATTTTATTTAGGATTTTTGACTCCTCCTGCTTCACCAGAGGATTATTTCCAAAGATGATTTCCTACTAGAAAGGAAAAAAAGGTTTTAAAGCCTTGACATCTTTTTATGCTGTTATTTTGGGTCTGATTCCATGAACAGCTTTTATCCTTGTTAAATTTTAAACAAAACCACTTATTTTTAAAATAATTATCTGGAGTTTGAGGGCTGAAGGCTACTTGGCATTGTCCTTTAAGTTAACAGTGGTGGAGAACAGTTATTCTGACTTGACACAGAGACAGCTTAGACAAGTTGTTATGGCAGGAGCAGGGGAAAAGTGGAAGGGTTGTCGCTCATCCATTATTTTTTAAAAACAACGGAAAGACAAAGGAGTTGTTCTCCTGGCAAGACACAGCCACACACACGGTTGGGTTTAGTGACACAGGAGCTGCAAGGAGTCTGGCCAGGCTCCAGGGTCAGTGAAATGCAGGTGAACTTGAGGCACCCAACCCCCTGGAAAGTCTCTGACATTTGGTCCAGGATATTAAAGACATTTCCAGTTTGTTTACAGCAAACAGTAAAATAAAACCAACTGTCCCTCACCCACCCCACCAAATCAAAACCCAAATAACTTCTCTGAATGTAAAGGAGGGATCTTACCCCACCTTCTCCCTCCAAAATACTTGAAGCAAGACCAGGGATAAAGCCCAAAAGTGGACAAAATCCCCTAGTCCTTAATTTGAGCAGGTGATGAACCGAACTCTACTTCAGACATAGTTTTCAAACACCGCCTGTTTCCAGAAACATCTGCATCAAACTTAGATCCAACCTAACCCCAACCCACCCCTCCGTGTTTCTTTGGGTCTGAATGCCCTCTCTTAATCTTCATCCGTGCAAAACACAATGACACAGAAAAATGAGGTTAAAAATATCATCACTGGTATGTTCAATATTTTTCTGTCTCTCAACTCCCAGGGGACATTTCCCACACCTGTGCCAAACCTACCATGGCCTCCGGCAGTCTGGGTTTGGGTACTGGCTTCATGAACTACCACAGAGGGCCCGGCCGCTGTCCCTGAGTGCTCTGAAGGAACAGACCCAGCAAGGCCAAGGCCAAGGCCACCATCTGCTCGCATGCCTGGGGGAAGAGTCACCAGCAGTGATGCCGAGTCCATGAGTTTTTTCAGAGCTGTCTTGATCTCCTTATCAGCGCGCTGGAGCGAGGCCTGCACAGAAGTCTCCGTCTCTGACTGGGGGGAGGTCATTCCTACAGACAAGAACAACAACTTTTCTCTCCTCAGCGCAAAAAGGAAAACAGCAGCACCATCCAACCCATGGGAATAATTGCAACCGTATCATTTTCCCCTGCTAGAGCAGGGAGTTGATGAAGAAATTCTTATTCCAGCAAGAGGGAGCGTAGCTAAGAGTTAAAATAAGAAGGTTGGCACAAAATGCTTTGGAAAGTTGTATCTCAGCAGGCTGGGGACACTGTGCCACACTGTGTGCACAGCTGGCCTGTGCCCAGACAGTGGAACAAAGGATCCATCTCCCAGCTCAACCTGACATTGGTTGGCCTGTTAAAAATACCTTTATTAATCATAGAATCACAGAATATCCTCAATTGGAAGGGATCCACAAAGATCATCCACTCCAGCTCCTGGCCCTGCACAGTCACCCCAACAATCCCACCCTGTTTATGGGAGTGTTATCCAAACACTCCTGGAGTTCTAGCAGCTTTGGGGCTGTGCCCATTCCCTGAGGAGCCTGTTCAGCACCCCACCACTGGGATAAGAACCAATCCCTGAGCAAAAACAATGAAACAAACCCATTGCACTGATACAGGCCCTACATGCAAGGAAGATGTTATCTCACAGGGAAGGAAAAGGAGTGAACGGGAATCAGTCTCATCAGTGACTCTGGAGAAGGGCAGGGGAGTGAAGGGAGGGCTGTTCTTTCTCATAAAAGTCTGGCAGAAAAGCCACTCCTTGCTCCAGGGTGATGTGTTTGTCTTACTTCACGAAATCTGAATATTTCTGCTGGATTTGGGTGTAGAGGGCTGGGATGGGATCCCAGACCTCAGGAGCTCATCTCGCCCAGTCTCCTGCCCGATAAACCTTCCACAAATCCTAAAGAGGCACAACGAAGGGATGGATGGTACCCAGGGACTCCCTCAAGTAATCATAAAGACAGAGAAAATGCAAGTCGGGTTAGGACAATTGATCACATTCATGATGTGATTGCTCACCAAGAGAGAAAACTCAAATCACATGGTTTGAGGAAAAAATAAGAGCATTTGGAATAAACAGCTCTGACTTGTTTAATGTCATTGGCACCAATGAGCATGTCCTGTAGGGGTTTTGATTCTGCTCCTTTCCTGGCCTCAAGAAAGTCAATTCCCATGATAGACCTGAGCAAATAAAGTTGAAGGCTACATGTGGATGAAGACATCTCACTTGATTTTTGTTTTGAATGATCATTATGGTGACAAAATATTCCTTTCCTGAATTTGTTGATGGAAAAAAGCAAGATTTGCTCACATGATGGCCCAGATTGCCCATCAGTGTTCATCAGCACTGGGCTGGCTGGAAGATATTAAATATTTTCCTAGAGAAATACCGGGATTCTCTGGCGTTCCTGCTGTGATTGCTGCCAAGTGGTGCTGTCCTATGAGCTGAGCAGCTGCCAGTGAGTGAAATGGTTGGAAAGGCATGAAACACTCGATTAGGAAATATATTCACAGGTGTATAGAGACAGATATGGAGCTTATTTATAATCACAGGTCTCCTCCATGCTCCAATACCACCACTTTCCTCCCTGCTTAGGGGAGGTTACATCACTTTCTTCCTTCTTTTGGACACTGATTCAGGCTGAGGAACTCTGAATATCTCCCAAGGTACATAGAACTAACAAACATCACAGTGATGACACCCTGTGATGGACAACCTCTTTCCCAGCTCTAAAATCTCAACCTTCAACCTTTCCACCCCACATCTTCTGCCCATCCCCAGGAACTCAAGACTGACACATATTTTGAAGCTCCAGTTTAGTCTCAGAGAAGGACCCAAGAGAATGTGAATCATTCAAGATTCCTGAGTTGGAAATACCCCTAAAAACGGGTTATTTCACTTCAACACTCCTGAATTGTCCATAAAAAAGGAGCCAGAGCCCAACTGCATTAATATTCTTGGATTGCAACCCAGCTCCTGCTGAAGTCAGCGGGAGAAGAGGATGAGCTGATGGAATATCAAGTGCTGTAACAAAGAACACAGAAACCCAATGAGTTCAGTGACAGCTGATGCAAGACATTTATTGTTTTAAACTCAGCATCTAACAGCATATCCTGCATTTGACTTTTCTTGTGTTTTTTTTTTTTTCTTTTTGTATCTCAAGCAAACTGAAGTTTCCACTTTATTAAAACCCGTTTACCTCCAGGAATTTCAGTAAAACATTCATTGTATTAAAATCTTTCATACAGCTGTATCTTTTCATCTACAGGAAATAAATCCCCACACGTCTCATTAGTTATCTACACAGTTTAATCACTTACAAGCATAATTTTTAACCTCTAGGAAAATATTTTGAAAGTATATGTAATGCACTTCTCATAAACCTTTCACTATTTGTACAGAGCCCTACATAGGATTTTAAAAATTCCCTTCAATTGATTCTCTTTTGCTTAAATTTCAAAAGACAATGTAAACAGATGTTAATTGCTTTGAGCTAATGAATCAAAGTATAATTATTTCTTCTATGGCCATCTGAAGTGCAGCCTTAGAGCTTCTTTAAAAAACCTGAGTGTCAACCACAACAGGAGGAAACCTCCATGTTCTTTTACACATCCTCATTATCTTTTGTTTGAATATTACATTTTTTGAAAACTATCACAGGGCAAATTCTTTTCTCAGCAGTATCTTTGTAAATCTGAAGGAAATCCACTTCCTTTTGTAGAATTATTCTAGATTGATACTGGAATAACTGAGATCAGAATCAGGCTCAAAATAAAAGAAATATTTTTAGCTTTGAAAGCATTTCTCCGTTGTGTGTCTGTTACTTTCCAATGTACAGTGCAATATATGAAAAAAGCACTAATATATATATCCATCGTATTGCTTCATTATAAAACAAACAGTATAAACCAAGGAGATGTTATAAAAAATGGGATAGTACCATAAAGGAAGCTTGACATCCTTCACCACTGGAAAAGCATCCTATATCATTAAGGTAGTGCACACGACATCCTGAGTGGATGTTGAAAGTGAAAGGCTGTGAAATCAGTATGTTCATTTTAGCCAGCACAAGGTGCAGCTGCAGAAGGAAAAAAAATAACTTTTCTACAAGCACCTTTTGTGAATTCAGTCCCTGTTGGCAGGAATATTGCCCCAAGCCTCCAGAACAAGCTCCTCAGTATCACCTGGCTGGGAAGCACTGAGCCAACATCATCCATTCGTTCCCAAGGCAGAAACTCACTCCACCCTCTCTCTTCATGCTGCTTAGAAATTCAGCTGTGCCTGAGCATTTCTGGTTTCCCTAAGCCATAAGCGACAACAATTTCTACCGAACATTTCTACGGAGCTCAGCTGGGACAGGGTGCGGGGACTTTTCACCCCACATCTCTGTCACCAGAGAGGGCCAGTGCTGAGTCCTGCTGACATCAATGACAACTCCATCTGATTCCACCTGGCACCAAGATTTGGGCCCGTGAGCTCATCTCTTTGCAGAGCAGCTTGTTGAAGGTCTGGGCAACATCCATTTTTGGTGAAGCCAACAGGGATGGGCTGTGCTCGGTGCATCTCAGGCTCTGCCTCATGCAGCATTCCCACTGCAAAGCTCCAGAATTCCGCAGTCAGTCCCTCTCTGAGGCATCTCGACCTTCCTGGTTACAGTAATACGATGCAATTGCAACTGGCAGCCTAATACGTTTGGAATAGATCTATGTTTCAACTGAATACTTATGGTTAAGCTCTTTTCTCTTTATTTTTTTTTTAAATCGTTGTGCTCCTGCTAATTTGCCGTAGTTCAGTGGTAAATTCCTCTTATCACATGTAAGGGACATCATGGATCAATCTGTTAGCAGGAATGTTTCACCACTGGCATGTTCAGGAGAACAAATACTCATCCAGTCACATTTATTGGCAAAGACCACATTTGTGTTTCTTTGAAGACCACATTTGTGGTTCTTTGTATGTGTTAGTGTTTGATTGCAGATATAGAAATTATTTTGTGCAGCACTTTAATCTTTTGGTGCACATTAAGTAAATTATATTTCAAAAGATAAGGTTTATAAATCCACCACACTAGAATGCAGAATAATGAAACCTACATTATCAGACAGCTAGGAAGTGGATTTGAAAATATCAGTCATTTAGAAAATATAGTCTTTTTCACTTAAAGCAGAAGAGAACAACAAAACTCTTGCTTCCTCACGACAGTGGGACTCACCACTAAGTAGAGTCAAACTGGGATCTCAACCAAAAGGCCTGAGCAGCCTTTTGAATCCCTGGTATATATAATATTTACTTTATATCTCATTGTATGGCAGAAGGTCAAAATAATGCAACCAAACTGTGCATGTTGAAAGGTTTATGAAGAAATTTCAGCAGAGCTAATTGGTGTCACAAGTGTAGAGCAGAGTCAAAGCAGAGTGAAGCTTCATGACCTTTGGGCCCACACGGTGACAGGAGACACCTCCTGCCCTGGGCTGCTGAAGGATGCCAAAAAGCTTGGATACTTTCACCTCCTTGCCACACCATAAACTGGCACATGAAACAATTATTAAGTTCATGGACAAAAATGCACTTTTTCCTCTATATTTCTGTCATAGGTAGAAGAATCAGGCTTTTCCTAAACCTCCCATCACTGCTCCACTATGGAATGATACATGTTCACCTAGATCAAAGCTTTTAAAGTTACAAACTGTTCTGACAGACTGTTCCCTTTAAGACTGGAAAAGCTTGACTATCATATTTAAATACACTTCCCTCTAAGGTATTCCCTTGTACTTGTCTGCTCATGATCTTTGCCACCAATTCCCCTTGCCTACAACAATTTTGATTATTTTTTTTTTTTAAAAAAGCTGCTTTCTTTGGTGTTAAAAATTATGCTTGCATCTGCTCAGCTCTGGGAGAGGTCTTCTGTGCTGATGTGCAAGGTGACAGGCTCGCCAACAGTCCCATAGCTGAGGGTTCTTGTGGAAACTTCAGTTTTAAAGCTGGACTGCCCGTTGTCTGCTGAGCGCTGGACCTCGGTGCAGAACGAGGGTTTCACCGTGAAGGAGGGGCCGGGAGGAGCCACGCGGGAATCGCTCACGCGGAAGGAAATGTTGGAGGGGCCCATGGACTGCACGCCGGTCACCCGAGAGGCTGACACGAACACGCCCCCAGGGACGTGCTCCTCGTACTGGCTGAAGAACCTCTGCCTGGGCTCGGGCACCACGGGCCTGACCAGGTTCAGCAGCACCGGCTTCCCGATGGTCGGCTCGTTGATCTCCGTCTGCAGCACGGAGATCTCGCAGGGCTTCGCCGCCGTGTGCTTCTGATCCTCACACCTGTAGGTCTCGCCTTCCTGAGGGACATAGTCCTCCAGGTCCTCCAGAGTTAAGAGTTTGCCGTTGTGGGTTAAAATCTTGCGGTCCCGGGTGCTGATGTCGTCTGTGTGGAGCTCCTCTGGCTCATCCACTATGACGTTGTCCTCTTCAGGAAGGATGTCCTGTATTACTTCGGGTACCTCCTCTCCAATAGGCCAAGACATATCCACTTCATCCACCCCTTCCTTATCCTCTGGGCTCGCCAGGGAGAACAGAACTTCGTGTTGGTCTCCGGCAGCTGGCCCGAAACTGAAGACCAAAGGCTCACCCCCACAGGCAAGCAGCGGGGAGGCAGCGTCTGGAGCGTAGTCAGCACAGGATTCCTGTGGGCAGCTCTTTCCTTCAGTTCCACAATCCATAAATGAATCACTTCCTAATTGTTCAGACCCACACGGGGAGTTTCTCTCTTCGCTGCTGACTTGAGGTCCTTCCTGCTCCGTTGTGTACACCAGAGGCTGGATGTCACCTTCAGAGAGACCCTCATTCGGCAGAGATTTTGACTGTTCCACCAATTTATTGTTGGAGTTGTTTGTGTTTGGATCATCTTCTGGGGAGCGCTTTGGCCTTGAGCTGGGAAAAGTGAATGTTAACACCCCTGAGTCATCTTTTTCTTGTTTTGCTGGGGAAGAGCCTCTTTTCCTTGTGGGCTTTGGTGATTTTTTCACCTTGAATTCAATTATTTCTTCCACTTCGACCCACTTGGGCTTTTTCTCTTCCACTGTGCTCTCCACGACGACGTCTCTCGCCACTGCCCCTTGCATGTCCTCATGTTCTGTGACATAAAGCCTGGGAACAGCAGCAGACTTTGGTGCTGCCTCCTGGTCATGCCTGTGGACAGGCTGCCTGATCTTGGAGACATAAACGGGCTCCGGAGTCGGCTCCGCCCGTGGGGAGCGGGAAGGAGAATGACCTGAAGGAGAACGTGCAGGAGAAACCCTTCCCCTTTGTCTTGGGCTCTTCACCACTGTGGTTATGGTCTCCTCTCTGATGGCAGAAAGGGGTGGAGTTGGCGGGAGAAGACGAGACTTTTTGGGAAGCCACACTCCACCAGCGCATGCCGTGGTCGGCCAAGGCGCCACAGTGGGGTTAGTTTGGGTAAGCATTCCAGCTTTTGGGGAAGCGGTCATTTTGGGAGGGACACACACGCAGCGCACACACCCACATGCCCGTCTCCACTTCTCGATCCAGGGAAAACCCCAGTGCCCTTTTCCCCAGGGAAAACCTGTTAACCTCCTCGGGTGTGAACACACAAGGAGCACGTGCAGCTGAGAAATGCTCTGCTGGGTGCTGCTGTATTTCATGTGCTTGTGTTGACCACCTACTGTGCTACTGAGAACCCCCCAAAATTTTAAACACTCAAAGACTTTAACTTTTTCCTGAGTATCCTTGGCTAAAATCCTAATTTCATCCACCTCAATGGCTAAATGCCCTTTATTACAGTAGGGTCATCAGCTTCTTAATAATATTTAATTCATGTAACATATCTCTCTCTTTTTAATTACAGACTCTTTTGAGACCAGAGATCTGCATTTCCACATGCAGAATAGACTCTTTGAAAGGGATTAACCCTTAACATGTGGAGACGACCAGGAAAAGAAAGCTAGAACATTTCCTGCCCAAGTCGTCTATGCCAAAATGTATTTATTTTTCCTCTTCATAATACCATTAGTGCAGACACAGCCTGATCCTACTGCCTCCAACAGACACAGGGATACCAAGCCAAACTGAGATGCAAAATTATGATTTCTGAGCATATTTCTTCTGGCTTTACTTTAGATTTTTTGGCTGAAGTTGGGCTGGTGGTAGATGCCTCGTCCCTGGAAACACTGAGGGTCAGGCTGGATGGGGCTCTGAGTAGCCTGATCTAGGTGACATTGTCCCTGCTCACAGCAAGGGGTTGGACTAGATTATCTTTAAAGGTCCCTTCTAACCCAAGGCCTAAACCCAGGCTTCGGTGCTCTTAGTTTATATATATAGCATGCAGTTTTTCCTGCAGGTTTTTCAGTGGTGCTTCTTACATGGAAAAACTTTCAGGTAAATACAGTGTTTTCCTGGCGAGCACAAGGAAGCCAATGCTCCACCTCTGCGCCAGTGGAAATCACAGGAAAAGCTCATTTTGTTTCTGGTTTGAGATTCTGTCCCTACCTCCAAGGAATGGGGTTAAAAACAAAGAATTAACTGAAGGGTCAAACAGTGGCCTGAACTGAGATTATGAATGGAGACAGCAGCTTTTTAATTCCTCTCTTCCTCCTCACCATTCTCCAGTCACAGCCACGTGGGGCTGAAGGTCACCCTCTCTGCTCTGCAGCCATCTCTTCGCTGGCTTTTGCACTGGGAGACAGGGAAGGGAGGAAGAGCCTTTGAGAATGGAGAGCCCATTTATAGCCATCATGGAAGACATCCTCTTGGGTTTACTGCTGCCTTTCTCACCTTCTGGTCTTATTTTGGAAGACTTGAACTTCCTCCTCCTCCTCTGGAGATCGGATTTGTTTCCACCATCAGTCTCTCCCTTTGAGGACATGGTGGCGCCCAGGACTGGATCAGCTCCAGGGAGATTTATTTCCTTCCAGAGCACCCTCTCTTCTATTGCTCATTTCCACTGCTTTACTCTTTTCCCCAAGTTTTCTGCAGTTTTGCTATGGACCTTCGAGGTCTGTGCAGAGCCTTCCTACTGGCCATGGTGCCTTTCTGAATTACACAAAACGAAACCATTTTAGATCAGAGTGAACCCTTGGGTGCTTGCGGTAGACTTTGATCTTTGCTGCAAAAGTCAAATTGGTTTTTTGGGGTCTGGGATTTGCATATATGGACATTGTTCAATCCCATCTCTCAATTACCTGTTATTTTCTGCCAGTAGTTTCAAAGCTGCTCCTGTTCCTCAGCTCACTACATATCAAGGAGAGCTGGAATCTGCCCTTACAGAATTATTCCCAAATTTTCCCCTATCACTATCCCAATTCCAGCTGAGGTCCACTCTAATTTAACGTTCATGAGCACAAAAGGAGGGGAATTTCTGTCTGAGATCTTACTGCTAAATTTACCAAACTCCTTTGAGGTTGCAGCCCTTGATTTAGGAATCCTTTCTGGAGCTGTCCAGAGCAACAGCCTATGGAATTTAGACCTCAGAAATTTAGAAATCAGCTTAACTGATGGTATTCTGTACTAATGAATATTATTTAATCCACCAGTATTAATGCTGCTGTTTCAGATACAGGCACAGAGATGTGGATAAATGAGATTTACCAAGTTTTAGATGTGGACTGCCTCTGAGATTTTCTCCTGCTCGTGACTTTCTCACGATATTTCTGAAGGAGATATAAAAAAATAATTCTCTGTTCAGTCACTCCAGTCTGAATCCTGGTCCTTGAGGCAGTACAGGTAAAAACACTTTAATTTTCTGGGCTTTGCAGGGTGAAGAAAAGTTCTAATGACTGGAAATTTAACTGAGCTGATGTGCAAGAGAGGGGGGCAAAGACAGAGCCCCTTCCTGCCTCTCCTGTCTGCTCTCTGCCTCATCCAGGTGGAAACTTCTGGGAGGGGGGACAACTTATAAACCACTGCCCCCAAAAGGGCCAAGTGCATGGATCTAAAGGAATAATCCTCACAGAAGATAATAAAAGGGATAAAAGGCAAGCAACTCTTAATCGTCCTTTAGTTGCAATTTTATGTCTAACAAAAATAAAATACATCAACTTAAGCCTCATGTCCAAATCAAGGGTTGATTTTAGCAATAGTAAAGCTGTTGAGGGATGGCATTTCCCCAAAATATCCATTGTGTAACTACTTACTGCCCTCAGGACGTGGCTTGAGAGGCTTGGAGGTGCTCTGAAATCCTGTCACAGGCCAGTGTCCCCCTTCCAGCACATAAAACAATTTTATCGTGTATTTCTTTAGGGTACTTAAGAAGATAAATTAAGATTTTAATGGCTGCTTAGCTTCTAGGCCACGTATGACTGAGAAAATACTGCTTTTTTGCAGCAATTAATTTTTAATTTTAAAGGCATCCAGTATAAACCAGGCTCAAAGTATCCCAAAAGACTGACTTATCAGGACAAATATTTATATTAGAAATACAGAGACAGAAGGAGATAAACATATTCATCTTCCTTCTGCTTCACCATACAAGACTTTCCTGAATAATTTAAAATAGAAAGCCAGAAGAAATCACTCTAAGCTATGAGGTATTTGTTAAATTTGTAGATATTTTCAGGTAGACAGTTTTCAAAGCTGGTTTCATTCAACACTGAGAGGCAGACTCTACCTTCCTGAGCTCTTGTGCAACTCTATCAGCATTAGAGGGAATATTTTCCATGTGTAATATCATAAAATAACTGCCTCAGGCTGTGTCTAACACTGGTGCTGCTACTTTGGGAAAAGAACAAAAGGACTTTTTTTAAGGTGATCACTTCACATGGCACAGAATTCCGTGGGACCTGGTGGGCTGGGAATGAACACACTTGCATGGCCAATGAACACAAGCTTGTTATTGGATCATGCAGAGGCAGCAAGGCAAAAAAACCACAAATGTTACCCAAAAAAAAAAAAAAAATCAGCACTTACATGATGATGGTTTTCTTGGGCACTTTAGTCTCTTGTTCAGTGACTACAAAGAGAACAGTATGAACAGCATGGGGTTAAAGAGAGGCAAAAGCTGAAATGATTAAATTATCTTTGCTCAGTTCATCAACATAAACTGGAGTGAAAAATAACCAACTGTACCATCCCATCCATGCTTTCTGTGGTTATTTCCAGCGTCATCTTAAGTGTTTCTGACCAGGAATGAGAATCCAGAATGCCCTCTGAACATTTAGCATTGAAATTAAGTATTTTGTGGAGAAAGATCTGGCAAAAACTGTTTATTCTACCATTTTTGTTTGGCAGGTCAAAGCTAGAAAACAAGGTCCTTACTTAATTTTTTTTATCCTATAATAAGTTAGTGATAGTGTCAGAAACCTGAAAATGCCTCAATCTGGAAAATCCCGGAGAGCTGAAATTCTTTAAACTGATTTTGCTTCCTAGAAAAAGGAGTTCCTCCAAACACTGGATTGTGGCCAAACTTTTGTGGACTGGATGCAAAATCCAAGCTGATAACAATGAAAATCATTAACTAAAATCATTATCATCAGTAGAGAAAATCAGCATCAAAAAAACCCCAAAGCCTAGGAAACCCAGGAGAGCCCTGTGTCTGCTCCATCTCTTTTTTATTTTTGCTCTAATTCACAATTTTTCCTGACCCTTCTCCCATAACCAACTGGAAGCTGTTGATGCATATCAAGATCAAAAGTAATGATTTCACGGTGTCGCAAATATTTCTTAAAACTGACATTTTTAAAGAGCAGAAAGATACCATTTGAAGAACTAAGTGAGATTTTCAGCAGGTTTCCCATCCTATCCACTGGAATAAAATTAGGGAACTGTTTGAACCACACTGCTTTCAACACACTCTGAGCTGCTGAACCTGTTTGAGAGCTAAGAAAAAGCCGACAGCAAGCCTCACTTTTTATTTAATAAACTAGCAAAATATCTAAAAAAACCCCCATAATTTAATCTCTAGCAATTGGTTTTTAATTTTCCAGCTCTGGTAATTTTCGGTTGGTGCAATTTAAGTGAACTGCCACTTAAAAATATCTATAAAATCTCAAGCAGTCCTTGCCCAGGGAATTTGGAGTGTCTGTATTATTTGTTAAATAACTGATGATTAGTGCTGATGTTTTCAATGGTGTCCCCAAACCTGCATTGACTGAAAATTAAAAATGCATTTACAATATTAAATGGAATACTTTAACCTAATTTTCCCTCCACTTCACTTCCAAGGGCTCTTCCCTGCCTCAGGTAAAAACACAGATTTGACCATAATGAAAAAGAATTTTGTGCAAATATTGATGCTAATATCTGACCTAGAGCTCATGGGGTTTTTGCAGAGCCTTCTCTTGTTTATGCCTGTAAAAATCTGGAATCATTTCCCAGAGATTCAGAGGAGTTGCTGCAGAACTGGGTGAGTTTAAACAAAATCTGTTTGGAAATTTGAGTTTACGCTAACTGGGCAAGTAAAGAGCAAAATTATTTTCGAATATTTATCCCTGGATATAATTACAATAAAACCATTTACCTATCCTTAATTAATTATTTTAAAAAATAACTCAAACCGTATTTTAAATGGTGGAATGATAATTATACAGCGATGGCTGATGAACTGAGTGCTCAAACAATTTGCTACACTCAGGTTAGAGATTTTCACTGAATTTTTAAATCACTATTCTGCAATTTTCAAATAACTTTTAGAACATCTCATCAAATAATATAATGAGATTAATCCATATGCAGATAGTATATGAGTAAAAATATTGATGTTCTGATGGAAATATGCTTTAATTAATTGGATTATGCACCTGAAAATAGGTGTTTTCTATAATTATTTTGGCAGCAACTGTATTTAGATGAGAATTAAGTAATACAAATGAAATAATTGAATAAATTTAATGAAGTCTCACAATGTCTGTAAGAAAAAACTCTCTTTAACAGTTGCTCTATTAATGTCTGTTCTTGCAGTCCTCCCAAATGACACCAACTGTGATATTTCTACTTGTAGTGGATGTCAAAGAGATTCAAGATTCAAAAGTTTGGCGGGCCTGGGATGAGGAAGCTGAAAATGGCATATAATAAATTGTAAATGTGCTGTCCGAGGTGTGAGGGAGGATTTGAGCAATCCTGTATTGAAGGATAGAACCACACGAAAGTAGGATGAGAGAATTTGGGTTTCTTTTCTTTCTTTCTTTCTTTTTTTTTCCATTTTGTTGTTGTTGTTTTGGTTTTGTTTTGCTTTTTTTGTTGTTTGGGTTTTTTTTTCTGTTGTTTTTCCCCGAGAGGAAAATATTCTGCATCCGTTTTTAGCACCGGATTTATCATTTCAACTTTTCAAGAGCATTTTAGGCAAACAGCTTTGCAAAGCAGGAGCCCCTGATAAGCAGGTTAAAAGCTGTAAGCATTAGGGACAGCCAGTGCTTTTACAGGACCAGACATCTCTTTGGTTAATAGATTAAAACATTGGCTTGCAAGTGATGAAACACTGAGGATAAGTGAATTCTCCTTGCTCTGAATGGATGGAAGGTAATTTATGGCCTTTATTACAATTTTTAAGTCTCTTTTCTCCGCTCACACAAACTTAAACCTGTTTTTCCTGCCCAGTTCATGCTGCTGACATGAACCACAGGAGCACTGCTCTGTTTTCACCTCCTTCTGCTACACTTTGGAGACTAATCTGCAAAACCTGGCAAGAACTGCTAAAACTGATCCTAAAAGGAGCAATTCCTACAATCATTGAGGTTGGAAAAGACCCTTTAGATCCTTGAATCCAACTGCTAAGCCAGCACTGCCACGTTCACCACTAAATGCTGTCCCTAAGTGCCACAGCCACAGATCTTTGAAATCCCTCCAGGGCCTGGTGGCTCAATTCATGGATATAACAGGGGTTTTTTAATTATATGAATGGAATGCAAGTGGTTTGGTATCTCTCTCAAAAAAACCCCACCAAAACCTAAACAAACAAACAAAAAAACCCAAACCCAAACAACCAAAAGGCTCCACTCCTGCAGTGACTGACATGGTTGTAAAGGCAGATGGGGCTCTCCTGAATTTGCACTGAAAACCCTGTGGCCAGGCCAAAAATGAGATTAAACCATGGTCACAACAGAATAAAAACCATGAGGTAAATACCCTGATCATCACCCTAATGAGGGAACATCCAAATGCTCAGGGGACAAACTCCCGTGCCCTATTTCTTCAGTAACACTAAGAGATCTAATGCTCCTCTGTGTTTTAAACCTTCCTTGTAAGAACTTCAAAATATTTTGCTGTTTTTTAACAAGGCGGCGGCTACAAGGCAACTGAAGAACCTGCCCAAGGCTCTGCATGAAATCTAAGGCAAAGCTGTGAAGGAATTGTTGTTGGCTGGCTGTAGCTGCTTTGGGAATTTTTATTTATGGCTTTGTCTTCACTCCTGTACATGACTCCTCCCTTTGTATTGACTGTCTCGTCCTAGGTCCTGACCTGCCCACCCATATGGAAACTCAGCACCTTTCAAAAGCACTGGGCTTTGCTTTTCTTAACAAATAATCAAGTTAGTGTGCCCGGAGAGATGAATCACACCACAACATGCCAGAGCACATCAGCCCAGGTGTGCCGTGTGCAGGTTAAGCAGCAAGGTGCAAAGCAGACACAGTCAACTGGAAGTCAAAGAGAAGGATCTTCTTTCAGTTACACTTTCTTAAAAGTGTCTCAAGTTCTTCCAATATCCACAGAAAGAGGATTTTTTTTTAGGCAACTCTCCATTGACTTCAGTGCAGTGACCAGGTGTGGCTGAAGGCAGATCTCAGCTCACACGGGATCCTTTAGTCCAGTGGTTTCATCCTTTTTGGCTTTGGTCCATCCAAGGGACCTGCAAATTCCCACAGTGTGAATTTAAACCCAATGACAAGAATTTTGGTTTTGATGCCTGTGGTGTTGGACTGTGCACCATCACCAGCTGCAGGACAGGGGTCATAAGCCACTGGACTAATGGTATCCCAAACTGTGGGTTTGGTTCAGCAGAATAAACAGTACAGAAAGGCAGGAGGATAAAAACTGAAATAGTTGCCCCTTGGCTGTCTCAGGAGACTCAGACAATGGTCATTTCACAGAAACAGAGATAAATCAGGTAAAACTCAGACCCAGGGTGCAGGTGAGCCAGGAAGCAGACACGGTATGTATTTCCTGTTGTCAGAGCAGTAATGTTGTCCTCTTGGTGAAGTTACAAGTAATCCCATTTTCACAAATAGGAAGGATTGTGAGGATGGAAAGAGACAGCCTTCATGAGATCCACCCGTCCTCCAGTTCTTTGCCAGATGAACCTGATTTTTCCCCAGGCAGATCAAGGCTGGTTATTGATTCTCAAGAAAGCAACGAATTCCCTCCTCGGTCAAGTGCATTATGCCAAATTCATCCCTGGTGCGATTCTGCTCAGAACAATCCTCTTGCTCCATGCATGAGCCTATTTTCTCCACTGGCCTGAAGCAGCTCTCCCTCTGCTTCTCCCTGGAGATGATTCAGGGATCGATTTTCTTCCCTATTACCAAGTTCAAGCAATTGCACATCACAGAATGAACCTATTTCGTGACATTTCTGAAGCTTCCAAGCAAACTCCTATTATATTTCTTTAAGCAAACTCACTTTTTTTTTTTTTTTGTTTATGATTACAGGAATAACAGCAGAGGAGAAATCTGGGGCTGAACATACACATTTGCAACCCCCAGAGCTGAGAATGCTCCTAACACTTTATACAACCCTTGTTTGCTTTTATAACATCTGCCTGAAGGGAACTTCATCAAGATACACCACCCTGACAGGGATTTATTTGTGTTCCTCTACATCCTGCACGCAACTTATTTTTCTCTCTTTGGGGCATAGAAAAGACAAAGAACTCAAGTACTTGAAGGTTTATTTGGCTGAAAAAATTATAGTGTTTCTACACTTAGACCATCTGCCCTGTAATGCTTTTTGATGGGACTCTGGGAAAGGACTAAAAGGAAAACATGTTTAAAATGAAGTCAAGAAAGTCCATAGATTGGGATGCTAATCTTAATAATTTATTGTGGCTGAATCCTCTTGATGTAATAGCACAGCATTTGTGTCTACAGAGGGCTGGCCCAAAGGTCCAGCCAGACCAGGGCCCCATCTCAGACAGGTTGGACAGCAGAGGACTGTAGAAAATGATGAAAAATTATGAGTGGAGGATCATTTTTCCCCGTNCAGAGGACTGTAGAAAATGATGAATAATTATGATCATTTTTCCCCGAATATTTTGCCACACTCCAGCATTTTCTGCCCAGTAGTTTCACAAGTCAGAATGTTGCCTCTTAGTGGACACTGATAATGTCAATAGTTGATAATGCTCTTTAAAACACAGACTTGAACTCCTGTTATTATCACAAGACAGTGTGGAAACACCAAAGATGAGGAAAGAAGGTCCTACAGCTCTCGGCAAAATTCTGGCTTTTGTCAACCATGTCTCCACCAACCACATCTGGGAGAGGCCTGGGGAACTAAAGTTTGCTGGCCTGGAAAGGCCTGTGCCTATCCAAATCCTTTCTCTTGCCCTCCAAATCTGTCCCTTACCTATTAAAGGTGCTCCCTTGGCCGGATCATCTCCTGAGCTGCCACTGGGGACTGTTCAAGAGAGACAGGACTGGCTGGTCCCCGCTCGGCCGCACAAGGACACTCGTAAGAGGTACAAAGAATCAATTCCCTATGCCAGGAAATGATCCCTAGGTAGATGTAGCCATGGATTTAAACTGAGCTGTGATGGGTTTAAAGCAGGCACTAACACACTCCATGTGGAAATCCCTTGGCTAAGCAGGGAACTTTAGGCAGTAATGCCCAAAGTTGTTAAGAACGAGATGTGGTTTTGGATGGGTGTAAAACCAATTCTTATCGCCCTACCGATCCAGGTGAAACTGGCAGAAAAAAAAGGAATAGATTCTATGGCTATCCCCGGATAGTCCTAAATAATGGATGAACTAAACACTGCTCAGGACACACTGCTGTCAGTTCTGCTTTCCCAGTCATTCCCAATGCCCTTCAGCGGTATTTCAGGAACAATCACAATATGCCTCCACCTTTGCTTAGTGGTCCCTGTAACACTTCTGCCAGGCTGACACACGTTTTCAAGTATTCCAACAGTCTATAACATTTTTTTGCGCTAGTGGCGGTGTGACAAACCCTTCGTTAGCTCCTCCTTTTTCATATAATGCATTCACGAGCATTATATGAAGTTGATTTGCCAGGCTTGGAAATCAACAGATGGTGATGGGCACAGAGCTGAGCTGCCCTCTGCCCATGCACATCTCCAGAGACGTACAGATACATGGACACCAACAACCAACATGGATAAGATGGCAAAGATATTGGATCCTCAGAGAGGTGTTTTTAGGGTGATTCGCTGGCGTACGTACGGAGCTGGGCAAGGGTCGTACCTTCAATGGTGATGGCTTGGTCTCCTCTCCTCTCCTGGGTCAGGGCTGCGGCGCTGTGGTGGTAAAGCTCTGCTCCGCTTTTGGCAGACCCTAATCTGTTCATCAGCTGAAGAGAATCGTGCAGGGCCAAATGAAACACAGGATGTTTTGTCATGGTAAAACCCTGCCTGTGCTACCTTGAAAAGTCAATGCCAACAGAAATGGGTGAAGGTGTGAGCCCAGTGCCAAGCTGGAGTTTGAAGGGACACTTTGCTGCTCAATGGAGTTGGTCGCATTTTACCAAAAATTGCTCACATAGACAAGTTACAGCACACCAGCAAACTTAATTACTCAATTATTTGGTGGCTGCTCTGCAGCGTGTGGCTTGGGCCTGAGGTAGCTCTGTCCCTGCCAATAGGCACAGATTACTGCTGTCCACACTTATGTGGTCATTAAAGAGGGGGTTTTTTTTGGTTTTTCATCCAATAATTACTGAGTTTTACTCAGCCAAGGGAAAACTGGACCTTGGGATCTTAGTCAATGGCAAATGCAAGGTAGTCTGACTTTGCTAAAATTCCAGTAGAGTTCTTTAAATGATGTCAAACTTCCTAAATATTTCTGTGAGCTGAACCATTTACTATGGAGCAGCTGATCCATGCTAATTTCCTAAACCAAGACCAACAGCTTTTACTGCCAAGCCTTCAGAACTTATTACTATTTTATTACAAAGAATGCATAGACTGACTAATTTTCAGAAAATATTTTACATTTTAAAAAATATATTAGACACTTCCATGTATGCTTGCTAAACTAAACAGGAATTTCAGTGGTTTGTCCTTCTATTTAGACTTAATGTCTTCCTTTTGGCTCTGGATGGTTTCTTAGTCATAATTTAAAGACAGTCCAGAAACAAAATGTCACATCAGAATGGTCCCAAATTTTGTAAGAGTTTCTCTAGAGACCTGAATCTGAGTTAAAGCTCCAGAACAAGCTCCATCCATTCTTACTTGTACCAACAAACTGTCGGATCAGAATATACTGAGGCTTTTGGACATTCACAATCCAGATCTAGTTCAGCCTGACTTTCTATAACATTTCTATAAGCAATTACTCAGCCATGAGTCTCTCCCAGTAAAATGAATTCTCCTGCCTGTGTCATTTCAGATGACAGATATTTAAATCTCGTTGAACTTACCTCACATTCATAGTGCCCCATATCTTCATTGGAAGGGTTCTTGACCACCAGGACTACGATGCCACTCCGTGGTTCACTGAAAGTCTGGTATTTACTGGTGTCCTTCAGCAGCACCCCGTCTTTGTACCATCTGAGTGTGGAAAACATGGAGTATAAGCCAGGAAAAATCATGCAGCATCAAGAGATGCCCATCTCACTGATCCATCCATCAAACAACTCAGCAGTTAATCCCTAGAAAAACATTTGGATCCTGGAAGGGAGGGCTGCAGCTGAGTAGATCACACCTGGGTATTAAACTGCACAGGTTTATGAGAGTATTCTCAAGAAATCTCCTCAGTTAGTGCAGGAAAAGGGCTTTAAATGATGACAAGACAAGATTTGCTGAGCTTTCCGTCTGAATATCCCAGACTGGTTGCTGATAAAATCAAGTCAGGTGTAAGGCAGAGAGGATAAACAATGATAAAAATTTTTTCCAGGGCTTTAGATATGACATAATCATCCTCAAGGTCTATCAGTAGGTATTTCTTTTCAAATTCTAGCTAGAATAAATTGTGGAGAATCTCAGAAATGTCTGGATCATGAAGAGCCAGCATTGGGATGGGGCTAAGATGGGACACAATAAAGAAAGGGTTATAAACTCAAAATGTCTTTTCTGACCATGCAAAATGGGACACCAGGATTTGTTCCCATGTGAGCTGTAGGACTGACCTGATCTGAGGCCTGGGTGCTCCTTCCACAGTGCAGGTGAACTGGACATCTTCACCCTCGACAAGGTAGGCATTTCTGACCTTGTTCACAAACCGTGGGGGCACTGCAGAAAGCAAAGGTAGATGTGACTGGTAGGTGGAAGTATGAAAAGATAGGAAGGATGTGTCCCTGCTCAGATAATTCTCACTGGGTCTAAAGGATACTAAAGATCAAATTTTTTGACCTAAGAACAGCTGACTGCACCTGTACATCAAATATGTTTTTGTTAATATTATCCAGTATATGTTATACAGCACTTCTGGAATGTCTTAATATTCAGAGCATCATAGAAACATAAATAATTTAGGTTGGAAAAGACTCCTAAGATCATCAAGTCCAACCATTAACCCAGCATTGGCAAGGCCAATAATAAACCACGTCCCCAAGTGTCACATCTACATGTTTTTTGAGCACTTCTGGTGATGATGACTCCACCAGTTCCTTGAGAAGTTTGTTCCAATGGTTGACAACCCTTTCAGTGAAGAAATTTTCCCTAATCTCCAATTTAAACCTCCCGTGGTACAGTTTGAGGCCATTTCCTCTCCTCCTGTCCCTGTTCCCTGGGAGCAGAGCCCGACCCCCCCGGCTGCCCCCTCCTGTCAGGGAGTTGTGCTGGGCCACAAGGTCCCCCCGATCCCCCTTTTCTCCAGGCTGAGCCCCTCTCCCAGCGCCCTCAGCTGCTCCTGGTGCAAAGGTAAATGTGACGGGTAGGTGGAAATATGAATAGATAGGAAGGATGTGTCCCTGATCAGATAATTCTCACTGGGTCTAAAGCCCCTTCCCCAGTTCCGTTGCCTTCCCTGGACATGCTCCAGCCCCTCGATGTCTTTCTTGTCATGGTAGTCTCAAAACTGACCCCAAGACTGGAGGTGCCTCAGCAGTGCCAGCACAGGGGGACAGTCACTGCCCCAGTCCTGATGGTCACACTACAGCTGTTCCAAGTTAAAGGTATTATATAGCAGACCCCTTTAAAATACTGCATCTGTGCAGGACTTTACCTTGAACAAGGATCTTTCCCAGGGTACTGGCATTCCCAGCAGGACTGGAAGCAAAGCACATGTACTGTCCTGTGTCAACCCCTGTCAGGTTGTCCAAGATCAACGTGCAGGAGCCATCAGGATCTTCTATTATAATGTGATGGGGATCCACCTCCACGGGCTTTCCGTCTGCAAGAGAAATTATTTCTTTTTAAATAGCTTACTTAGGGTTTGCTCCTTAGGAATTTCATCCATCTTTTCGTCTCGAGAGGGCTGAGAGCTGTATTATTGCAGCTGATGTTGGTAGTTGAGGAATCAGCTCTTCATCTTTATCCAGCTCTCTATAAAACATCATCCAGGGCAAAGTACTGTTAAAGGACCTCATACATCACCAATGCTCATTTAAAAGTGATATTATCCCAGAGTACATTCTGTGCAGTCATAATTCTGCTTTTCCAGCCAAAGGAGCACATCCAGAGTTGCCTAAAAACACAGTCTCTAGACTTGAGTGTCTCTGGGGGATCGGCTCTTGGATTACCCACTGACCAATTATCACAGCAACATGGACAGGGGACAAATTTGTAAGGGGAATTTCATGCCCTGCTGCTCATACCTTTGTACCAGCTGATGGATGGCTTGGGAGCTCCTGTCACCTTGCAGGCCAGCTTGACGGTCTCTCCCAGCTCAGCTGTGCAGTCTGCCAGTTCTTCCTCAAAGTCTGGAGGAACTGAAACATCAGAGGAAGCGTGTTAGTCTGGAGGAGGGGGCTCTGTCCATGGGATAGCTGCTGCTAAGTGAGATAAGAATATGAGTCAGAGAGATAAGACTATATGAGATATGAGATAGGAATAATTTTTGCAAATCCGTGAGGTTCAGAATGGAAAAATGAAGAGGAAATTTTAGCAGCTCAAGACTTTACAGGTGACATGCTGTCCCTGATTGTCTGAGACTAAATTCAGTCTGTCACATGTCTATTGTTGGCTATAAAGTTAGACCGTATGAAAAAAACGAATTAGTGCTGATCTGGAATTATTTTAGACCACGATTTCAATATGCACATCCATTATTCAGACATCCCACATTTATCACCGTCAAGATAATTCCTCAAATAAAATGCAGCCTGGATATCCAAACTAGTATTCTACTAGTGTCCTTACAATAAAATCTATGCTTTCATTGAATCACAGAATCATAGAGCGGTTTGGGTTGGAAGAGACCTTAAAGATCGTCCTGTTCCATCTCCTTCCATGGGCAGGGACACCTTCTACTATCCCAGGTTGCTCCATGCCCCATCCAGCCTGGTCTTGGACACTTCCAGGGATTGAGCAGCCACAACTTTGGGCTACCTGTTCCTTTATTAAGTGACTTTTTAACCCATTGCTTCCATATGAAACCACAAAAAAAAAGACTAACTAATATTCTGTTAGTCTTCCTCGTTAAAACACCTCACTAAAGGCACAAAAATGAAATTCCTGGATTTGTTTTCAGTGTATATGGACTAAATCCAATCCTGTTTTGGAATTTTAAGATGCCAAATGTCCTTACGCTGTAGTGGACATAATTTGTAGTTTATGCCTGGAAAATAAAGGTCTGATATCCCTGCTGATAAATTTTGTGGATGGAAAATTGGTAGAATCCCGAACGACACTGAGGATGATGAAGCCTGAATAACCAGACAAAATTCCAAAGCAAACCCAGGGGGCAAAGGTAGAACAATATAAGCCAGGAGTCGAGTAAAGGGTCTGGAACCCAACGAAGTCACAGGGGCATTTATACTGGGGTGTGTAGGACTCTGGATCAGGGTACAACCCTAGGTCTCCCTGCTTTTCCTCCAGGAGAGATGTTTCAACCCTCAGATCACCTTTGTGGCCTCTTCTAGATTCACTGCAGTGGTTCCGTGTCCGTTTTATATTGGAGACCCCACAGCTGGACAGAGCACTGCTGGTGGGATCCCACAAGAGCAGAGCCAGGGGCAGAATCCCCTCCCACATTTAATGACCATAAACAGCTTCTCTCCTTCTTTTCTAATTTCCTGAATCAAGGACGCCATCCAAGAGAAAAATGGGAGGTTTGGGTTGTCTTGTGCCACACTTACTCCAGATGGGCTCGCTGATCCGCTGCTGGATGCCCAAGATCTCCTTCACCCAGGAGTTCTTGATGTTCACGGTTCGCGCCTGCAGGAGGTACTTGCGGACCAAGTCCTCCCGCTCGTGCCAGATCTCAAAGGCCCGGTCATCCCCTTCCACCAGGTCGTTCACGTCTATGTTGTTCAGCTGAGCGACAGAAGGGCAAGAAAGTGACCACGAATCCTGTGTTTTTAGGAATTCCCAACAGCAAAAAGGGGTAATTCGCACTTCCCTCCAAGATTTTTCAGATTGCATCCGCAACGCAACACAGCTTTGGCTGAAGAGCAATCAGAGCTACTTTGAGAGTTATTTTCCCTGCTATATGTGACTTTCTGGTTACCAAACCAACATTTTCCTGGGATTAATTTTTCAGGAAGACAATGTCCAGCATTAAAAGTTATCCCAAGGGTGGAACACACTGCCCATATAACATTGGGCCCAGGAACAGCACAATTAGGGGCAACATGGGAAAAAATAGAGAACAAGCACCCTCTGGAAAAAAAACATGGAAATATTTCCATTTTATTTTTCTTGGAAAATAAAATCTCCCTATGACTATGAATAAGGACAGAGATAAGGACTTTCAGAAGGTCCTGGCTGGGCTTGGTCAAGAATTCCATGGGTTTTTTGGTTGGCTGGCTGGTTTTTATTGGAGTTGAGCATCTTCTGCCTTGTGAAAACTCTTTCCTCAGTTTCTGGCAGTTTTAACCCTAAAGTCAGAAGATGAGTTGCTCAAATCCTCTGAATTTTTGCATTTCTAAACAAGAATTGGTGTCTGGAAAGGGCATAACCAGTAGAGAGAACTTGATGGAATTTAGCAAAGAAGATTCCTTCTAATTTACTCCCAATATTACAGACTGCCAAAGTCAGAGATTTACAAATGCAAGAAAATATTATAGCCAGAAAAATCCACCTCAATATAATATACTTATGCTGTTAATTAAATGAGGTAACAGAGATAAATAAATGCTTCTACTTGTAATCTCCTTTTGCTGCACAGTAAAAGTCCACCCTGATGGTTTCTGACATGTTTCTGACAGGTTCAAAAAAGATATTTTGGGATAAATATAGATTCTACTTGTGCTTCAAAGACTTTTTGAAGCAAAGGAATAGCTAAGAAGGATTAGAGGAATGTCCAAGCTGGATATAAAAGTGAAGTTCTAACTAGCAGAGTAATGCTTTATGTGGGGATAAAGTGATCAGACCTTCATGATGTTCTTGAAGATGTAGCTGTAGGTGTCTGTCTTTGTGTCTCGCTTTGGTTTGCAGATCACAATATAATTTTTGAAGAGGAAAACATGTCTTTTGTGTCCTTTCCACGCCATTCGAGCTCCTGGAGCTCCCTCCCACACAATGAAGTGGCCCTGATAGGAAAAAGGAGGAAGAGCATGCAGTGATAGATCTGGAATAATTACCACAGTTATGTCTCACCATCATTTTTCAGTGCCCAGATAACAAATGTTTCCTGTTGCATCATCCCCTGATGTGTCTCTGGTTTATTAAAGCACAGCAGATAACTTCCAATGCTAAAGGTGCCTCATCAGACACAGGCGCAGCCAGTGGTTGCCATTACATTGTCATTTAAATGCTATTATTTGGTGCCAGAAAAATAGAGAGCCCTCGTCAGGTAGAAATGGTCTTGGAAATATTAAAGGAAAATTTTATTTTGTGTGTTACACAAATACTTTATATGATGATTTGGTCACCTTCTCCAGAGCAGGACACTCATTTCACAGAGCTTCAGACACAGCTCAAGCAGTGACATGGGTTTCCCCTGGCATCTCTAAGGAGTAAACACTAAAGATTGGACACTTTTTGGATGCCTAAATGTGGAGAGATGAATGCCCAGCACAGTATCACTGTAATTTAGCCTTACAACTCCACTCAGCAACACACTGGGGTTCCCATGGAAAACACTGGGTACAAACAGGCACAATAAATGACTCGCCTGGTATGACACAGGAAGTCTACAATGAAACAGGAATTTGAGTGAGGGTGTTGGAAGTCCTAGACTAAAGTGCCCTAATAGCTGGGTCATCTAAAAATCCACACACCTGGTTCAGGGGATAAACCTGGGGGAGCACATGAGTCTGTTGATGCCGGTAACTTCAGGAGCTGCCCCCTGTTGCTTCCCATTAATAAGAGAGGAGGAGTTAAAACCCTTTTAAATCGTGTGGGGGCTCAGAACAATTTTATTCCTGTTTGATGAGCAGGTCACAGAGGCCAAGAACTGCATTATGTGTGAATTACTCTAAAAGCATCCGTGCTCTGGTGTTTCAAACCTCAGTGGAGCCAGAACACCCATCTCTGGACAGCAAGAAATGGAATAAGCAAATGCTCTCTTTCAGATGTAATTTCTAAAGGAGCTTCTTGTAGAAATTAAAACTCCTTTGAAACCAGTGAAGGCACTCAGGGCACTGACCAGAAAATTCCAGTTACCTGCCGGATGGGTTCCCCAAGGCTTTCCAAGGTCCCTGGATAATTCTCAATGAGTGAGACGTGGAGGTTGTTCTCTGCTCTTCGGGTGAGGGCAGACACAATGGCATAGGCCTGCTCCAACAAAGTGCAGTTTTGGCTATTTCTGGCTTTGTTTCGGATTAATTCCTGTAGGTGAATGAAGAAAATATTAGTGGACAATCAGAGAGAAAAAAAGCAGTTCCTTCAGTGCCAGAGTTTCTCAATATCTGCTCTGGCTCTTTCATCTGAGCAACTTTTATCCGATTTTTTCACCACAAACTGCTTAGATAACAAAGTCTTTTCTTTCCTACTTTTTCTGCAGTCTTAAAGACTAACCAGTCTGGCTTCTCCTTACATCGGTTGATATTAAACAAAGATAAAGTTGAAACAAACACCAGATGTGTTTTGGCGGTTGAAAACCAAAAATTCCAAGGTGATTCTAAATGTACCCATTGTACTTCTCTTCTGCTTACCCTCACTATACCAGAGGACAAGGAATTCACATGGCCATGCTGAAATGAGTCAACATTAGATTAATAAAAAGAGAGGTTGGAAAAAATGTGAAAGGGCAGTTTTCCTGTTCTTTTCACATTTGTTCCTGTTCCTCTCTTTCAGCAATGAAGGCATGGAAATGCCTTTGCTCCTCCAAAAGACCCTTGAAAATGTTGGTGT
Organism: Callaeas wilsoni; assembly: GCA_013398955.1. NCBI lineage: Eukaryota > Metazoa > Chordata > Aves > Passeriformes > Callaeidae > Callaeas > Callaeas wilsoni. The sequence goes on along the minus strand of VWPU01001922.1, from coordinate 27,446 downwards.
TTGTGTGCAAGAATGTGTTCAAAAGTAGAAAGTCCTTCAAAATATTCAAACTGCTCATTTATACAACACTAGAATAAATAAATATTTGGCCATGATTATTTTCTTCCTGAGCATCCCAGTGACATTTCCCATGAAAATACTGTTTAAAATGCTGCTCTGAAATGTTTGCTTAAGGTCTAAGACAGTAGGACAGATGAAAAAAGCCTGAAAGATGAAATATTTAGATGAAATATTTCAGGGTGGTAGAAAGGGGCAAAGCTTTTCAGAAAACAAGAATTTCATCTTTACTGTAATGTCAGTATAAAACATAAAGAAACGAAGTGGTAAGTCATTATCTTAGACATTGGAAACTGCTTATTTTTAGAACATAAATGTTGCTGAGTTGGAAGCAAATTCATATCTGTCCTCCATGTAGTCATATATTATATTATACATATAATATATTTTTACACCTATTTAAAGATAAAGCTCACTGAACTTCATGGGGTTGGATTCTGTGAACCTCCACCTGGATTTACATTTACAAAACTATACAGAGAACACCACCACTGGTGATGATAAGTCTCTTATTTACTCAAGCAGCTTTCAGTTGTTGTTGCATCAGAAGGAAGCCAAGAAATAGGAAATAAAAAGAAAACATTTTTCTACACAAGCTGCACAGAGCAGAACATGAATGTAACAACATCTCTACCTTGATTATTGTCTGGTATTGCTGGATCCTGTTTATGGGTTTTTCCAGGTAGTGCTGCAGTGGTGGGATAAGTGGCTGTGAGGGATCTTCATTAGTTACAAATTCATCTGTGTATCTCTGAAAAAATACATAGAATAATGAGGAAAGGTTGTTATAAAGAGCAATAGAAAAAATCCTGAGCAGCTGGAGCAGATAAACAAGATTTGCTATCTATATTTATGATTTATGTGGGTTCTCTTGGTCTTATAATGTGGTGACCTTTAAAATGTCTCTTAATTATAATTACATAAACACAGCCACATTCATGTCTGTATAACATTTATAATATTTATAAATGCATAAGCATATGTAAATATGTTCTCATATTGGCTGCACTTACCAGAAAAAGCTAGAAAGTGAACTAAAAATTATTATATTTAGCAAAAGATATTAAAAATTCTTTTGAGGGTCACATTTATGATTAACAACTACATTTCTTGATACAGTGGGTTACAGGATGAATTTTCCACAGGTACTTTGGCTCCTGCCTTACCTTGTAGAAATCTTGGACAGCTTTGCTGACAACAACCGACTCAGCCTGGACCCTTCCCACCAGGTACTGGATGTACTTGTTGAACTCTGCTTCGTGCTTGATGAAGCACATGGCCACGTCGTCATCAGTGTCACAGTTCTGCAAGCTCCTGAGGAAGACACTGTGGGGACAGGAGAAAAGGACATCTGAGGAGAAGGTGCTGGAGTGAGGCTAAAACACAGCCCCAGCAGCCAGACTTTGAATCAGGAGATGTCAGGTTAACACAGGTTTAGGGAAACGATGGAGGCAAAAATGAGGGATGCTGCTACGTTAGCATTACACTTCTCAGTGCCTCTTCATCCAGCAGAATGCCATCCCTCTTAGCTGGGATGCGTGGGTAGGGACTTTGGACAAGGGTCTGGAGCGACAGGACAAGGGGCAATGGCTTTAAACTGACAGAGGGCAGGGTTAGGTGGGGTATTAGGAATAAATTCTTCCCTGTGAGGGTGGGGAGGCCCCAGCACAGATTTCCCAGAGAAGCTGTGGCTGCCCCATCCCTGGAAGTGTCCAAGGCCAGGATGGATAGGTCTTGGAGCAACCTGGGATAGTGGAAAGTGTCCTGAAATTCATGGATGCTGACATCAGTTTTAGGTGAAAAAATGTCTCTATGAAGACACCACTGAAGCGTCAGCAAGATCTTGCTGCCTTTTTAACATAATTCACTGTTTCTCAGTTAAATTCACTTAAAAGAATAAGAAATAAGCTGGACACAGGAAGCCTCGAAGCCCTAAAGGGGATTATGGAAGTCCTAAACCTGTGCTCTGATTTAAGCCATGCCATCATTTATCCTCCGGAAAGGAGCACCAATTCCCTTGCACCTCAGCACTGCCAGTGCTCCACATCAAGAATAATATTAAGAATAGTAGTAATAATAAAATAATAATGATAATAATAATAATGCAGCCACTCTTTGGTCTGCAATGAAGGCCCTTGGGAATGCTCACCTGGAATGGAAGCGACCAATGTCATCAACATTCCTGAAGATGGTGGATTTCTGACTGGCAACAGCTCCTGGGACAGTGGGACAGGTCTCAGTGTACCTAAGGTGATGAGTCTGGAGGAACTGTAAATCTTGAATATAATCTTCCTCTGAGATCAACAGCTCCTGAATGAGAACACTGAAAGGGAGACAGAGAGGCAAGAAGAAATCACAGAAAAATCATCACAAATGTCCTTGAGAGACTTTTAGGCTGCATAGTAGAGATTTATGATCAGACTCCAGGGGTGTGTTGAAAGATCCCCTCTGGGGATGGATGGATGGATGGATGGATGGATGGATGGATGGATGGAAGCGTCCAGTGGAAGGTGTCCCTGCCCATGGGGCTCGTTGACACTAGATGGTATTTAAGGTCCCTTCCAACCCAAACCATTCTAGGATTCTATGATCTCGATTGCCTGGAATTTTCCTAGGCTGAAATCAATCACAAAACACAAGTGGTTCAAAAGGCAGGAAGACTCAGAGGCGCAAATAGCAAATAACATGAGCTCACCTTAGCTTCCTTTTGTATTCGTCTTCAGAAACAAACTCTCCAGGAAACTCTGGAATTTCTGTTGTTCCCCACTCTGGTGACAGCTACAATATTAGGAAAAAAAAAATTAAAATAATCCTTGGAAGCGGACAGTGCTTTTATCAATACATACTGAGGAACATTCCTCGTGTGCTCACAGTCCTGTTCAACAATTCCTAAACCAGTGTGAAATTTCTATTTTACTGGAGGGTGCTTTGGTCTTTCCAACCAGGCATCCCTGCACAGACCAGAAATATTGTCTAACCAGAACATGAAAAAGTCTGACCATGTTACAAATCCCTTCAACAACCTCCTCCTCCATCACTCCTTGCAAAAGGGATGGCTCTAACTGCAACAGGAACACAAAATTTTAAATGAGAAGCAATCAGTCACCTTTAATTTTTTGTCCAGATAAGCTGGAGACACCCAACCCTGTCGAGAGGGACTCGATTTCGTGGGTTTGGTCCTGACCAGCCATTTCAGAGGATGAGCTGAATCCAGGACTTCCACATACTGTCCTTCCTTCAGAGTGATGGTCTCCCTGTCCGGCGCCGCGGGCACGTAGTCAGCAGTGACCATGTAGACGTCAAAGATCTGCGGGCACGGAACCACAGTCACTTTGTGCTCTTCATTTCCCTCATGAAGAGCTTCCCAACAAGATTCCTCTGACCAACTCTATCCAAGGCCACAGAAAATCAAGCTCTGACTTTCTGAAGTTCAGCCGTGAAAGCAAGAGGTGAAAAGTCATGGGTTTGTTTTGACCGTGTTGACTTGAACAACTTGTTCAGGATCACAGCGTAAGCACCAGAATTTGATTCTCTGTGCTCTGTATCACAGACACAAAATTTAACTACTAAATACACCTGCAAAGTTGAATTACATCACTAAAGAGGACGGAGATCCCTAAACCATAGTAGGCTTGTCATTCTAAGTGTAGTTTTCTCCTTTTGTCCAACTTGTCCATAAAAATATTGTACCTCTCCTCTGGAATCCCCATCTTCAGATTCAGAGGAGGATTCCTGAGCAATGGATGAAGGTCTGGATCGTCCGTGGCGAGGAGATGCAGAGGGAGTTCTTGACTCATCATCACTGTCTGCACCTGGTACTCGAAGTTTAGCTGAAAAGCCGAGCAACAGCAAAGTGTGAAAGAAGGATCCCCAATTTAAACATGAACCAAATCTATAATAATTTCTCGTCTTCCTAGGAAGAGCATTCACAGTAATATTTAGTGTGATTTCCTATTGATATTTAGGATTGAATGAATAATTTGGATGTTTTAATACATGATCTTGCAGGCCTACTGCACATATTGCCACTGCACTACAAGAATATTTCTTGGAGAGATAATGCCTCTATTTTTGCTTCAAGTTAAATTTTTTCTACAAAATAATCAGGGCAGACACAAACCAGGATTTTTCATTTAACTCAACAAATCACTGGATTACTGCACAGCTGTGCACATAGTTTTAAGCCTTAAATTAACTTTAAAATTCCACTGTGAGCTAAAACTTGAAGATGTGGGACATCTCAAAAACAGGATTGGTTTCTGATACAGGAGTGATGAATATCTGAGGAATCAAAACACCTAAGATATGCAAAGTACACTTCTATTTTTACAGTTTATTCTAATAACTTTTTTTCTAGTTCAAAACTGTAGACTGACATGTGCAGTTTGGATGGACTCCTACCAAAATTTCTTACCCCTAAGCACTGACAAATGTTCATTTGCTTATATAGAATGACTGTCTCAAAACCTGTTGCATAAATCTCACTTATAATTAAATAAATAAATTAAATTTTTTAAACTAAAAAAAGTGATTGCTTTTCTCCCCAGTGCTAATTAAACTGCATTTTCCAGGTTCCTTACCCTGAGTTATTTTTGCAGATACCATTTCTGAGATACGTGAAGTGAGTTTCTGGAAGAACTCTTCTGAGCCAACATCAGCTAATGAAACAGGGCTTTTGGGCACGCCTTCTCTGCCAGCTTCAAGGTCTCCTGGAAAAAAGAGAATTTGTTATTAAGCTTGCAGTGTCGCTGGAAATTCATCTCTTTTTGAGTAATGAAAGCTTCTGTGGAAGGACGGTTTAATTTTATTCCCTTCTCCTGTTTTTAAAACTGTGCTTGCTCTCAGTTCATGCAAATAATTCACCCTTGAGCTGACAGCAGTCCTGAAAGGTTCCAACATTTCAGATAATTTCAAGAAAACTGGACAAAAATAAGTGAAATACATTGACAGTCTCAGCTGTAGATATGGAGGACAGGAAGAGAGAGAAAATAGCTTCTCTTACCTTCAGAGGACTGAATAGCTCTGAAAAAGAAAACAAAGCGGAGTTAAAAGTTACAATAAAATGGGTGGTAAGGAGAGCTAAATGAGGAACATGCACCCCCTTCTGCCACACATCCAGTGACTTACCCCAGCGTGGTCATGATGGCTTCTGACACCATCACGCGCTCCTGGGTCAGGACTTCAGCCTCTTTCACTGCAAGGTTGGGGTTTATCATTAGAGGACAGAAGGCACAGAATGTCCTTTTTTAGGTATTTAATGCAGGCACATTTTCTAGATGTGGATTACTGGGAGCACTGCTGTAGCTCCTGTGTTGGGTTACATATTCCCAATCCTCTGATGCCAGTAGCTTCCTCCTCTCCCTGCTCACGGAAATGTATAATTGCCCCACTTCTCCAACTGCTCCAGCTATGCTGCTGTAGCTCTTGGTACAATAAAAATGTGAGATGCAAGGCAGGACAACAGAAAAATTGAATCCTTCATAGCTCTGCCCCTACTCCCTGTATATATTTGTTTTCCTCTCATCTTATTGTGTCAAAAGCGGCCCTGGAAAGCTCTACAAAAATCAAATAACTCTAATACAATCCAAAATACCTCAGCAGAGTGAAGCACTCAAAATAATTTTTCGAAAGGTGACTTTTCCCAGTTACTTTCATTGCCTTTCTTTCATTTTTTAAAATTTGTGATTAATTTGGTTGTTCCTTAGACTTGCCTTCTGCTTACACAGGAAAGATGCTGCTGTTAATACAAGACAGAATCAGAAATCTAAAATATTATAGAAGTGAAGAGTGTAACCATTTTGCAAGACAAGCAAAATCCTGGCTGCTGTTGGGAAAATGCATTTTTTTGGGGCGTGATTGGATAATTTCCTTAACACTCTCACTTGTTTTTTTCCCTTAGGCACTGCGTAAAAGGGAAATATAGAGGAAGAGTTTGTGCTGTAGCAAAGATTTACCATCTGCAACTTCCAGGTTGGCAGTGCAGATGGACTGGCCGGCCTTGTTGGTGGCAATGCACGTGTAAGCTCCACTGTACTTCTTCTTGACATCCAACAGGATCAGGCTGTGGTGCATGTTGGAACTGGCAAGTTTATACCCAGGAGTGTCTGGTTTGATCCACAGGATGTCTTCCCGAGACTCTTCTTTCATCCAAGTGATAGTTGGTGGTGGATGTCCTAAAGGAAAATCGGTGCAATAAGCTTTAATCTTCCTATTTGTGTTCCTTCCTTAAAAATATGAGCCTTGCTGTGAATAAATGCTGGTTTTATCCATTTTCGGATACTTTCCCAATGATAAAAGACATAATATGCAATAAAGGAGCATAAATAATTTTACAGCACACTCATAAAGACATTAAATCTTTTTGTAAAACCAAAACTGTCAATCATCATACGACTAAGTGTCACTATCCCTGTTTTAACATGGAGAAAAATGGAAGTGCAAAAGAATAAGATGCTTTACTGTGAAGTGTCTTTGTAAGAAATGTAAGTTGGGAGTAGAATCCCGGACTTCAGATACAGGAAATGAGGTTACAATGACTTGGGGCAGAGAGAGAAGAATGTGTTGTGAAGTTACACATTTCAAGTGTTATTCAGAGAGATGAGGTATCTACTCACCTTCAACTTTCACAGATAATGTGATGCTTGCACCCTTTTTCACCTTTTTATTCGTGAATCTTTCAAGGAATCTTGGTGGTATCAGCTGCTCATGGGAATCTGGAAATAATATTATTGATGAAGCACAGTGAGTTTAGACTGAAAAATTCCTGGGGGTTCTGCTCTCACCTGCTGTGGCTTCTCTCACCTGTTTTGGATGGCTCTTCTTTCTCATAAGGATCTGGAACACAAGGAGAAAAAACAAAATGACAAATACAAATAATTTTCAATCCATGAGTTGTGACTCTAGTTACTCTAGTGGGGATATTACACAGAAATACTGGTGTGATTTGTAAGAGTCCCTAATTTTGAATGAAATGAACTTTTAAGGTTAATGAGGATGGGCAGGAATGCACGTTTATGAGACAACAGTCAGACCACAGAGAAGTGACATCATCATCTTCTTAAACAGTAAATATATAGGTGAACCAAGAGTAAAGCACATCATCTTTTACCTACAGACTTCCACACCTCACTTGAGTTACCTTGGGAGGTTTCCTCAGTAAAAAATAACTCTACAACATGGTGAGAGCCACTGGAATAGCCCAAATTGGAGCAATACCCACCTTTGACTACCAGCCTGGCTGAGGAATACGCAGAGCCAGCAGAGTTGATGACAAATATCAAGTACTGGCCGGCATCTGCTTTGGTGACGTTGCGGATCTCCAGGGAGTGGAATTCCTGCCTGTCAGTCTTGAGGATACGATCCGAGGCCTTTAAGGGCTGCCCATTCTTGAACCAATAGAGACGAGGCTGAGGGTACCCTGTGAGGAGCAGTTACGGAGAACAAAATTCATTGGCAACACTGATTTGGGAGCATCTCCAAACTGCCAGATCCTCCTGAGCAGGTGAGAAGGAATCTCCAGCTCTTCCCAGGGCTGCTGTTTCAAGGGTTTAATCAATTAGGAATGCCTAAAAATTCATTAAATTTGATATATCTGTTAAAATTCTTTCCTGTCTCCTCAGTTTCTGGCAATCCCCATATTGTCCGCATGTGCAAATGCTTTGGAGGTTGAAAAAACAACACTTAGGTCAGATTTGAAAGGTTCACAAGGAGAAAAGTTGAAGCCAAATCAGTTCTCATAATTTTTATAGACAGCAACAGGAGAAAACAGGAAAATCCCTACCTCTCCCTACCAGAGGCAACACCAGAGGGATGTTTTTGCAGTTTTTGGGTTTTAGGAGCAACCCCCTAATGGAGGAAGGAAAGTCCACGACTGTTTCATTTATTGAAGAGAATGAAGGAGACGCTCACCTTATTTTTATTAATATTGTTATCATTAATATAATAGATAAAATTATTTATAATATGCTATGTAAGTATATGTATTATGTAATGAGAGTTATTAATAATGATAATTATGTTGTCGATATTATTAATACTATTATTCTTTATTGCTCCTGTGCTCATTGAAATCCAGAATTCAGTTTTCAGAAGCACGTTCCTGTCATTATGCCTGGAGATATGGACGCAAAATGAGGCACTCAATCTGCCTGAGCCTGCTCCAAAAGTCCCTGTTCAGCAGCAGGAACACATTCCCAAGCTTCTTTGTGCAAATGTGGTGCAAGGTGCACACACTGCGGTCACAGCTGCAGAAGAGCACCTCGGAAAACCTTGTCCAGCGCTTCAACCTGATATCAGACCTGGAAAACTGACAAAACCATGGGATCCACTCACCTTTCACCTTCAAGTGAAATTTAGCCAGTGATGCTCCAGGTGCCACATGAATATCATGAAGCTCATCAAAGATCTGGGGCAACTGCTCCTCCTCGGTGGTGGATTCCTCCTGTTCTCGGCTAAGCAGCAATTAGAATTAGAAAGAAGAAAATCAGGACGCCAGGTAAGAGTTAGGAATCAGAATGACCTATTTTAGGTTAATTCAGTCTGTGGGTTTTGTCATCCTGAGAACAGATTCAGCACCATCTGACATTAAAAGTAACAGAGTGATTCGTGAGGAAACATCCAGGCTTGCCTGAAGGCTCCAGAGCAAGTCTGCCCATGATAAACGTGCAGCTGTTGCAGTTATTGCATCTCAGCTGGGTTGGATGCTCCTTTATGGCCTTAACCTGGCTGTGCTCGACACAGCAAACTCAACCCTGAGGTAAATACACAGATCGATCTCACCATGTCAGAGGTTAGAGACAGAGTTCCATATTTTACCTTGAAATATATTCCTTGGCACTGTAGTAAGATGATGTCTCTGTTGCATCTGCTGCTGTCTCATAGTCCGTACTGGTCACTGTTAAATGGAAGAAGACAGGTTTTGAATAATCTGAGCTTTGAAACTATTTTTTCTTGCTTAAATAGTTCTTAGTGATTATAGTTCCCTTACTAATTTGAGTGACTGGCAGGTGGGTTTTATATTGTACTGCAGCAGGATCCCACATGTCTCTGGATTATGGAAAGCACCTCTGTTCACCTGAAAAGCTTTGCTCTGAACCTCGCCTTGGAGTTGGCAAAACCCAGCTGAATCCAAGAGGTTTGCAAGTGAAAATTTTGTGGCCAACACATTTTTCTTTAAAATGTAAATGGTGCTTTCGTTGGAAAAAAAAATTAACCAGGTCTCAGCAGAACTCCTTTCCTTGGGTTTTTCTACAGTGATTTTGACACTTACAGTCCACGCGAAGCTCAGCCTTGGTCGAAGCCACGCCCATGTTGTTCTCAGCGAGGCACCGGTAGACGCCCATGTCCGTGGGGACCACGGCAGTGATGATCAGCTGGTGACACCCTTCCTGGTCCTCGTTGATCATGTAGTGATCGTTTTCTTCAATAGCTTTGCCATCCTTGAACCAGCGCACCATGGGCAGGGGCTTGCCGATGACGATGCAGTCAAAGCTCACTGGGTACCCATCCTGGACCTCTTGGTTTTGGAGCTCGGTCATGAACATGGGGGCTAAAGTTGGGGTGGTTAGAGAGAAGAAAGAAAAGTTTGGTTTTATCAAAAGATATATTTTAGGGTCCTGCTGCCCAGACTTCTGGTTTACAGCTTTTAATTGCAGTGTGATATATTTTCTCTGTGAAAACAGTCAAGAAACTCCCTGGTGAACACTACGAAGATATTCCATCAGCACAGCAATACCACAGTGCCAACTATACACTGTCTCTGCCTCTCTCATTGCCAAAATGTGTCGTCTCCCTCAGGACCATTCTAAACCCTACATAATTCATTTAAGTATAATAATCATAGTATTTATGGTCATGTTGTAGTAGATGACATTTCTAGCATGAGAAGAGGCTTCATAGGTATGTCAATACATTGCAATCCCCTCCTTCAGCACCAACATCCCTCCTCTCTCTCAAAATGAAAAAGAATAAAAAAGTCATTATTTTTTCTAAAAGTGCAAAGCTTTCATAGAAATATCTGCACCAAATGAAAAAAAAAAGTTAAGTTACTTGAGAGTGGAAAAAATGATATTGTGACCTGTTCCCACTGTCTTTTCCAAGGAATAAACAAGGTTTGCTTCTCCTACCTGTATCAGAAGTCAGCAAAGGTGGTGGAGGTCTCGCTACTGGAGGTGCAAACTTCCCGAGGGTGGGAGGTGACGCCTTCCCAATACGCAACTCGATTTTTTTCGGGCCTTGTTCCAAGATGTCAATCTCCACGGGAATTCCCAGAGCACCAAACATCTCTCTGAACCGCGTGGCGGCCGTTTTGGCCTCAGACATGATTTCAAACTTGATGTAAATGTACTGGTCATCCTCACGGTACGTCTGGTGGTCAACCACGTCTATGTCCCCTTCGTCTGCGCTGACAAAGAGCTCTTCCTCCACGTCAGAGATCTCCGTGGAGATCTGGGCCCTGAAGAGTCTGTGGAGTCTCCTTCCTGCTTTTCGGAAAGCATCGTCCAGCTCGCTGCCAGACGAGCTCTCTGTCTCACTGTCAGTGCTCTGCTTACTCTGCTTCTCCTTGTGAAGAGCTTGAGGTTCCTGAGTGCTAACCACCACCTTAGCACTGTGTGAGACCTTGCCAAACTTATTGGATGCCTCACAGGTGTATTTACCTGCATCCTTCCTGTCCAGGCCGGCGATAATCAAGGAGCAGGTGCCATCACTGTAGTTGTCTATGTGGTAGTAACGCCCATCCGAGAGCTCTTTCCCGTCTTTCAGCCACCGGATGTTCATGTCGGTTTTGCTGTGGGCCACACACTCCAGGTGCAGGGTGCTCCCAGGTTCTCCAGAGAAGTCTTTGAAGGTCTCAGTAAATACCGGGCACTCTTGTTGCTTGATCTCTTTCCTGACTTTGTAGCCTTTGAAAGCAGCTTGGATCTTCACGGCCGCCTTGTTCATGGAAGGATCATCTAAATCTGGCAGCTCTGGTGCAGCTGGCTGAGCAGCTGTGGTGGCCACAGTGGTCTCCACAGTGGATTTCTCCCACTGTTTCCATAACTTTCCTGTGGAGGTGGACTGAACCTTGCTGGTAACACTGATGCTCTTCTTCCCAGCCTTCTTGAGGTAGTTTACCAGGGAAGGAGTCCCAGCTCTAGACTCATCATCGGAGCTTGTGAAAGAGAAATCTGCCTCTCCTGTCCTGGCCAGCTCGTCACACGTGGAGTACTCCTCCGAGTAGTAGTGAGACATCTCCGCTTCCTCCTTTCTCAGTTTCTGAAGTTTCTCCTCCTCCTCAGGCACCTCACTGATGGAATCCAAGGTGGGCTCCCGGCTCATCCGGCGTTTCTTGGCCAGGGCTTCCCACAGGAGGTGAAGATCTCCCTCCTGGGCAGCCTCAGGGGGCAGGCTGGGCTGGACGTGTCCATCCACCAGCTCTTCAGGCCGGCTGGCAGGGGGAGTTTCCTTGGCAATCTCCTTCAGCATTGACACTGTGGGAACTGCAGGGAATTAAATGGATGAGAAGTTAAATATCCATGAGTTTTGAGAAAGCACATGGAAATATTCTACAGGAGAGTGTCAGTGGCATTTAACTAAGCATTATATTGCGAACAAAATGGGAATTTACAGAATCACAGGATGGGGATGGTTGGAAGGGACCACTGGATATCATCTAGTCCAACCTCCCTGCTCAAGCACAGTCCCCTAGATAACATTATTCAGTGTCCAGATGGATTTTGAGTATCTCCAGAGAAGGAGACTTCACACCCTCTCTGGGAAGTTGATATAACTGAATCTGGTCCTGGTGAACTTGTCCTAGCTGACTGCGCTTTGAGGAGAATGGACCACACCATCTTCAGAAGGTCTATCCTACCTCAACAATCCTGTGATTCTATGCATGCACTTAAAACAGAACCAAAAAACTTTTTTTTTTTAATTCCTTGCACATTTGGACCCAATAAGTAGGTTTCTGCCCTTTTTAATGTTGCAGTTGATGAACTGCTTCTTAAGACTGCCAGGGGAGCCTGGAAAGCTCTCCAGGCTCATCCTATCTGCCAGATAGACAGAGCTTCCCTGGCTGACTTGAACGGATCTCCAGTGGCTGTGCTGGGAGCTGAGACTCCCATCTCACATGGACACATCTCCTCGGTTGGATCTGCCTAAATCTGAAGGCGTCTGGGACACATTCATGTGCTTCTACATGGTGCCCAATCCCTTTTGAGATGCTCCAGGTTGTCTGGGACATCCACAGAAGGCCCTAAAGCATCTCAAAAGGCACCAAAAAGTCGTGTAAAGACAATAATGTCACAACTTCAATATCTGGCTCCAGAAACTCTTATCTGAGCAACTTAAAACTATTTGGGACCTGATTTAATACCGCAGGAATGCACACTCTGTACCTTCAAGACACAGGCTGGCAACAGATTTGACTTCTGGAGAAGCCATGCAGGTGTAGCTGTCCTGATCCTCAGGTTTAAATCCATGAATAATGAGTATCTGCTTTGTCCCATCAGAAAGGATCTCGTATCTCCCTCCTGCTTTTATTTGTTCTTTTCCCTTGAACCAAGTCACTCTCTCCTCAGTTTCACTTGATAAGGTGCACTCCAGGCGAGCCACCCCCCCTTCTGAGACAGATCCTCCCACCAAAGGTTGGGTGACTGTAACTGGAGGCTCTGCAATTACAAAAATAAAGTGAATTAATGCAAAGAACAAATCATCATCTGGCACTAAGGCACTCCACTCCATAAAATACCCAAGCATCCCATCCATTATTTACAGATTTTTCAGCTGTTGTAAACAACCAAAGGAAAAAAAATGAAAAGACTGGCAGCATCCAAAGTTTGCACTTCCAAAGATAATATCAAAACAACTTTCCAAGCTCTCCCAGTGCTGAAACCAACTCCATCTAAACATATACATGCAAAAGTGGTTGCATTTTTCACATTCCTGTGTTTGTTTGCTGGTCTTCATTTACCCATCACCAGTATTAAAGAAGTTCTGCAGATTTCTAGATCTTAAATGTTTTGAAGTGAAGGAGTTGTGATGTGAGACAAAAAAGAAACAGTAAATAGAATGAAAAGACATTATTCAAAGCAGCATTCATCTCTGCCTTGAAATGCAAAAAAAAATAGAGATATATATTTATGCTATCTTAGGAAGAGTAAAAATTATCAAAAAGCATAAATAATTTAAAAACAAAAATTCTCTGCATCTTCTTTACTTTGGAAGGAGGCCTGCCAATGGTATGCTGTTTCTACAACCATGATACTTGAGGAAAAACACGTTGAACTCAGAGATGTTGACTGGGATGTAAAGCACAGTGCTGAATTCTCGAAAGCAGCACATCCCTCAGGATGATCTTCCCCTCTGCACATTTCACCAGGGTGAGGGGATTGCTGCCCAAAATGCCTTGGGTTTGTTGTGGACAAAGCTAGCGTGCGCAGAATCATCAGGGTCCAGCACTGGCAGCAGTTATTGTTGCAAAAAAAGTCATTGTGTGGCTGAACTTTAAGCAAAAGAGTATTTTTTTTTTATTATTCTCATTTTGAGCAATTTAGATGAGTGATACCACAGAAAGAGTTGCAAGAAAAGAAAGATTGAGAGAGCGACTCCCCATCCCACTGTAACTTCCAAAGTTTCACCATCAGGCAGCAAAAGGAACTGTGTCCTCCAGCATTTCTCTGTGGGGATTATTGAAAAAGACGCATAAAAAACATAAAAAAGGAGGAAGATGGGTGAAGAAGACAACACCGCCCACGCACAGTCACAGTCTTGGTTACCCCAAACACATTCCAACATGCCCCTTTTGACTCATTTCGTCCTAACTCCACCAGAAATGACACTCGTGGTGACCGGCCAACACATGGATGCAGTGCAAGGAACCCCATGGTGACGGGCCAGCACACGGGTGATGCAGTGCAGGCTGCAAGACAGCTGGATGCAGTTTGGAGGAAATCAACGCTGAGTGCTAAAAACGCAGCAGGTTTTGTTCACAGCAGCCCACAACGATTTTTTATCCCACGCTCTTCCTCCTCTATTGTGTTGGCAGCCAAGCACTGAAAGGTGTTGCACTGGGAGATGCCTGGAATGGGTGAAGCAGGCATGCCATGCAAAATATAGGGTCTGCAGGAGCTTGCAGTCCTCCCTGGGGCCTGTGTCCATCCTCACCTAACCGCACCATCTGGGGGAAGTGCACTGCCTCGCTGGCCCCAGCTTTATTTATGGCTGAGACTCGGAATCTGTAGGGTTCCCCCGGGGCCAGGCCGTCCACTGTGAACTCCGTGTTTTGGATGAGGCCCTCGCTGCAGGACTGCCAGCCAACGCCCGGGATTTTCCTCTCCACCTTGTAGCCCAGGATATCCCAGCTGCCGTCGCCCAGCGGCTTGTGCCAAGACAGAGTGACAGAGTGGCTGCTCTGACTTAGAACTTCTGGCTCTTCAGGTGGGTCGGGGAGGGCTGGGGGCACAACAGAGGTCCCGTGATGTACGACGTGAGCAGTAACACTTCACTCTAAAACACTCAAGAGCCTTCTACAAGCCGTGAGGAAGGAAGCGCAATGGACTGAATATTTTCCTTGTTGTAAAGTTGAGTGTAAAGCCATCGTAAATTCATTGTAAAGTCATGACCGTGAGTACCTGTGCACCACTGAGTTATCCTTGTCTGCCCCGATCTACGCTGCCAGTGACAAACATCAATTTTCCAACTCTCATCTCACATTATTAACGTCATGTATGGCCTTTGTCCCACCAATAAAGACAACCCTACACTGTCCATACTATCAATGAATTTAGCTAAAAATTTCAAGCACATTTGAGCCTTGATTATGTTTATTTTAGGTCTGGCCTTAATGGAAATCAGGTTATTGTTGGACTAAAGAGTAACTCTGATATTTTAACAGAAAGTCACTCAATTTCTGTGTAGTTGCAGCACATGTCACAGCATCAGGAAATAACAGATAAATATGTGATAGGAATGATCTGGTGTCCTACTGTCCATGACCGTAGAATGGTTTGGGTTGGAAGGGACCCTGAAGATTGTCTAATTCCAACCCTACTCAGTACATTGGAAAATGTTCCTTGCTTAAATTACACTTTGGCCTTAAAGACAGAAATAGTTCTTTGAGCCTTCACGTTCAAGACATTTACCATGTAAATGACCTGCCATGATGTACCAATGCAAAGAGTTAAAGGCAAATATGGCCAACAGCCAGTTCTTTAACTCTGGACACCACAAAAATAACAAAATCTTTTCTCTGTTGTCGGCCAAATTTCATACAGAAAAATCTGTCAGCAGGAGTATTGTATTTTTATTTTGCAGTTCATTAAATATAAGTGTCCGAAATTAGAAAAAGCTGATTTAAATCCATAATTTTTTTTTTTTTTTTTCTTTTTTGGTGGAAATGACTGGAATGTGTAACAGAGAGCTCTTAAGTCTCAGACATCACTAGAGAGAGACTGCCTCTAATCATTTAAAGTGTAGATGGTCCATCAGTGACTCTTGAACATCTCAGCTACAGCTGAAACACATTCAACTATCTCATAACCATCACTGAGATGGTGCTGTGTGACCACTGCCGGGTGACCCACGTGTCCCGCTGCGGGAAGGAGCCAGACCCTGGGTGCTGAAATGGACACTGACATGTCATTATCCAACCTGCTCCACGAGGAAATTCGGGAATTATCATCTTCCCTACTTAACTATTAACTCTCATGTGTCTGAAGCAGGAGGTGTGTGCTTCATGGGTGTCCCCACTTGAAGATTTTAATATGCTACTCATTAATCTGGAAAACTGGTTGCCCTGCACCTGAGTCGATTAGCAGATTTCAAAGATTCCTCTGCTGTCCTGGATAATTTTTCCATGTGGACTCTAGCTTAGCTCCCTCCCATGTCCACATTTGCCAAGGGTGAAGTTGAACTCTGAGAATACTGATTTTTGTTAGAGTTTATGTTACATTTCACAAAAGGCTGCAGCTAAAGAAAGTTGGGGAGCATCTCTACCATCACAAGCCTGATATATTTTTCATCTGATGAGGTAGATTACTTCTGGTCAAAGAACAGGTTGCCCAGTAGCATCTTCTCAGACTAAGAACACTATTTTGGGACATGTGAGGCAAAGAGAAAATAATCAGCACAAAGATTGAGAAATTCAATGTTGTAGCTTGATACCAAAGTTTGAGATTTTGAGTGCCCCTGGGCTGGAACAAGACACACTTACCTATCACAGAAAGCTTGGCTGATGAAATGGCTTCCCTGGAAGCAAAGGTCACCTCTCCAGAATGACGCAGTTGGGCTTTTTTCAGAATAAGTTTGTATTTGTTTCCATCTGCTTGTACCTCCCAGTCCTCACCCGACTGGATCTCTATGTCATTACTGTACCAGGCCACTTCATTAATTGGCACAGTTTCACTCAGGACACAGCTAAATGTTGCTTTTTCCCCCACAGACACTTCCACATCCGTGAGGGGCTGCAAGAACTGCAGGCGCCACCCTGTAGATTAAAATCAGTGATCGAGCCCTCAGTTACAGAAACAATCAAGAGATTTTGCGAATATTTGTGCTGAAGCTCTGAACAGCCAGGCCTTGGAGACCAAAGAGATCATTAAAAGGTTTATGTATATTGCTGGAACAGAAGGTTTAGAATCACAGAATGGTTTGCTTTGAGAGGGACTTCAAAGCTCATCTTGTTGCATCCCCTGCCTTGGGCAAGGACACCTTCCACTAGACCAGGTTGCTCCAAGCCCCATCTAATCCATAACTGGCGACTGATCTCTGCTCTTGTACTCTTTTACTTTCTTGTGCAGAAAGGGGTTCTGGTCCCCACAGAGGTCTCCAGTAACAGCACTGAGTAGAAAGATACAGAGATAATATTGTTGCTGATAAAACCCTCCTCTCTGAAGCCCTGAAGTGCCTATAAACATAACCAAACTCAACAGAATCACAACAACTCTGAGACGGTCACTTGCTGCTAACTCAGTGCCAACTGGTGCTGCTTATAAACCGTGTCACATCCTATGGAGCAAGAAAATAAGGAAATTGTAAATCATCATCCATTTAGGGATGAGAGAATTGGATTTTTTCAGCCTGGAAAACAAAAGGCTTTGGGATGATCTAATTTGTGCCTTTTAGTATGTGAAGGGAGCCAACAAGAAAGATAGAGAGGGACTTTTAACAAGAGTGTGGAGTGACAGGACAAGGGAGAATGGATTCAGATGGACAGAGAGTAGGTTTACATGAGATTTTATGAAGAAGTTCTTCCCCATGAGGGTGGTGAGACCCCGGCACAGCGTGCCCAGAGAAGCTGTGGCTGCCCCTGGATCCCTGGAAGTGTCCAAGGCCAGGTTGGACTGGGCTTAGAGCAACCTGGGACGAGTGGAAGGTGTCCCTGCCCATGGCAGGGAGTGGAACTGGATGATCTTTAAGGTCCCCTCCAACCCAATCCATTCTGTGATTCTGTGGGTTAGTGATGGGTTTGGCAGAGTTGGGTTAAAGGTTGGACTTGATGATCTCAGAGATCTTTTCCAACCTGAATAATTCTGTGATTTATTGTGTGGGAAGAACGTTTAGGTAAGAGTCAGCAAATGCAACTTTTCCTTGCTGCTACTCATATTTTCCAGGTTTCTTTCCCCTTTCCAACCAGAAATTGAAGACTTCCCCTGCCCAAGCACTTGAGTTACCTTTCACTGTGAGGAAGGCTGAGGTCACTGCGTCGCTGCACATGAAAGTCACCCTGCAGCTGTCCTTGGGAGTTAAATTCTTCAGCAGCAGGATATGCCTGAGTCCATTTTCAAAGTAAACCATCTCAGTGTTTTCTGTGGTTTTGGCAGGTTCATCATCAATCAGCCAGTTGTAATTGTAGGTCTCAGGCTTGGAGAGATAACACTCAAACAGGGCTTCCCCTCCTTCCACAGCCTCCACGTTCTCCAAGCCCTGGACAATGCTGTTCTTGGCTAGAGAAGAAGGACAATGAACGTTATTAATTATCTGACCATATATCTCTGAACATTAATGAGCCTCAGAGCACTGGATGATTCTCACTGCTGCAAAGCTGGTGGAAAAATGCGGATGTGATAAACTGTGCTTGTTGGTTTAATTGTTCATTGCAATCACGCGCTAACAAAATATTATAATAAAAAGATTTAAAGACAGTTTTAAAATAATGATAAACCTCTAGAATGTCCAGCATTTAATCTAGAATATCTAGCATTTCACCCAGATTTCCTCCAAAAACCTGACTGTTTTTTATAAAGAAAAAAAGGGCCATATTTGTATGCATCAGGCCGATAATCAATAGGAAGGCATAGCTCAGGAAGATAAAGTGTAACCAAATTCCTTTTGTCCTGTGACAGGAAACATTTCCCAAAGATCTCCCAGACAGCACAATTACCATCATGATTGCCGAGATGTGAATCCACTGACAGCTCATTATAAAATCTTATTACTTTTCTTGCAAAGCAAATGTAAGAGAATATTATGGCCGGCAAAGCTATAGTGACGATTATCCAAGCTAATTCTGCCTCTAGGAAACACACAGAAAGTCAAAATCTGTATCAAGATTACTTTGAATGGTAAATTTCTGAATTACTACAAAAGCTCTGTGACATTTAGGTTTATTTTCCCATGCCGTGTGGTGAGGTGTGGGGTCAGAAACATGCACAGACCTCCACACTCCAGCCATGCATCAGCTGGCTCCTGGACAGAAGCGATTATCTCAATGCCAAATCCACTGTGGGCTGGTGCATGTGGGTATAATTCACGTTGCTACAGGGACAAATGACATGCACAAGGGTGGGGACACACAGCTGAGTAAACACAGTTTACACTAATTGCCATAAGATGGTCAGCATGATTTGTGTCATAAACCAGGACCCCGAGGCATCCCTGGTTAGATCTCTACAGATCGTCTGGAACTGCGCTCAGCCAAAAAAAGATTAGTAAAAATAAACAAAATTTTAAAAACCAGCCCAAACTGAGCAAAAACATACATACCCAAAAAGCACAAGTTACAAGCTATTTATTAACTAATTACTAATTATGAAGTGCCCAGAGATGTTGTGTGTGGACTCCCCACCCCTGGAAGTGTCCAAGGCCAGGTTGGACAGGGCTTGGAGCAACCTGGGATAGTGGAAGGTGTCCCTGCCCATGGCAGGGGGTTGGAACTACATGACCTTGAAGGTCTTTTTCAACCTAAACTATTCTGGGCTTCTATGATACTGAAAAAATTCTGAATTTTATACAATTCACAGTTATGGAGAACAATAAGGGGGTTGCAGACTCTTCTTGGAGAATGTATAATTTTTGTTAGAACAACCCAAATTGTTTATCTGTGTACTTTGGAAGCACTGTTTCCCTAATTATGGAAAGCAGCTAATTGCTAACCCTACCTCCTCTGGGATGCTTTTGGATTATGTTCATTAAAATCTTTTTAAATCCCTACAATGGAAAGTGCTTATGAATGTAGAAAACACTATAATAAATAACACCCTGTTCTTCTGCACTAACAAGTCCAGTTAAGCAAGAAGGCAAAAGAGCCACAAATATTCAGAAATCAGAACCTGCTGTTCCTGATCACACTAATCCACTTGGTCATCAAACCCAGGAATTCCATATGCAGCGGAAAAAAATTAAGAAATTTCCATGTAAAATCCTAACTTTCTGTTAATTTTTGTATATACTGTTCCTCAGGGTCTCCACAAATGCTGATGCTGAGTGAGGAGGTAATTCCTGAGGTATCAATCTTTGAAATAAGTAAATTATCAAACTGCCTTAGCTTAGCTGAAAATCAAATGGAATTCCACACTAGTCATTAGTTACTGGTTTTAGGTCACACTTTTTAAAGTGCTCTTTAACAGCAAAAAAAGATTCATATTATTCCTTTGGACCAACAATACACCTGTGATTTTACAACAATTCAGCAGGACACATCCCATCACACCAACATTCCAGCTCATTGCAGAAGAGGTGGGATGGCTAACTAGTGTAATGAGTGAGTGTTAATTAGAACTAAGCTAATGCTGCAGTTTCATATTCAATTCCCATTATCTCCCAACTTTTTTTATCCTGGTTTTCAGTACTGGAGTGAACACCGAGAGCAGGTATCTGATGTATTCCCTTATTGCAAAAGCCTTGCCATGATTTTTCTACCTCTTTTATTTGGAACCCATGGTAGTCTTCCTCTCTGGCTGGAAGACCTCACCTTGAACATCAAGTGTAGCCATCACTTTAATGCCTTCAGCTTCACAAGAATAGATGCCAGTGTCTTCTGGGACCGTGGGGTTAATTTTTAGCATGCTCACATTCCAGTCCTGATCGATAATCACTCGCTGCCCATCTGCATGTATTTCCTGATCATTTTTCTTCCAGATGGCGTGCACTGGCCTAGAATATTGGCATATGAACTCTGCTGGGCCATCTTCATCAACAGTTATGTCCTGCATGGGACTGACCACTTCAATGGTGGGATCTGTTAACCAACACGTCAGGAAGGACATGCATTAGTGGATCCCCATGGAAATCACCACTTGGAGGGTTTTGCCAAGCACAGAGCCTGTGGGGAGCAAGCAGAGTGGCAGTTCAAGCAGAGAGGTGGCTGGGCACGCTGGGGATTAGCAGTTTAGTCTGTGCTTGTGTCAGCATCAAGCAGGATCGAAGCCAAACCGGTGCGTTAGAACATGACCACCACACTGGGAAATGGGCCACCAGGAGTTAAGGCTTGTGCTGGACCAGTCCTGAATTGGACTGCTGTGCACAACAGCTGCTGGGATTCCCTCTGGGCTAAGTTTTTCTCCCAGTGTTCCTGAGGTCTTCTAGGCTGGGAAGCACCGGGTGTGCAACACTTTTGCTTCCCGAATGTGGAGCACGAGCGCGACGCAGAGAACGGCAGTGAGTGGTTCCCTGAAACTCTCATCCTCACAGAGCAATAGGAAAATACCACAAACTCTACTGGGAGCTCCTTGTGTGGCTAAAATATAACTACTCATCAGAAAGAAATACAGTCCTCAAACGCAAACACTCATTCCTGTCCTGGGGTGGTCTTGGCTGTCAGAAGTCACGTGAGGAGCAAATATCCAGGACAACAGTGACAAAAAACCAGGCACTCCACAGGAACAGATGAACATTGTTTTGATTAGCCATGTGTTCCTCTGCAGCAGACACATCGTTTGGGGGAAAATGATAGGATTTCCTTTACAGTATTTTATCTAGAGATCACAGAGAGATCACAAGCAGCTGACATTTCAGACTGAGATCCCATAAAATGCTGAGAGCAGCTGGATATGCAGCTTCTCTGAAGGTGGTGAGATCCATGAGTCTGCTTTTAAGCACTTTTAAAACACTCCTTCTGCTTCTTATGAAGCAGCTGTAGGGCACAGTAGATATATCTGACCTAAAATACTGTGAGCTTCCAAAGCAGCCAAGGAGTCCCTCCTGAGATGTCAGATTGGACCATCCACATACAATGCAATAAGCAGGTCAAAAGGAAAAATCTCAATGCAGTCTGAAAATGGAAGTCCCTTTGAAATACCATTCTCAGCAGAATTATGTCAACTTAAAAAAAAAAAAAAGATAGGGCTACAAAAGTACATATAAAGATGATAGAGAAAGCTGAGAGATCATCAGGAGCTGGACACGATGATCCTTGAGGAATCTTTCCAGCCCAGGACATTCTGTGATTCTGTGATGACCTTATTCTTCAAACAGTTGTTCTGATCACAAGCCAGCTGGAATAACCTACACAGGATCTCTGCCTGGAATGCTCCTCTTGAAACTGCTGCAGCAGGCTGAGGGTTTGGGATGCTCTGGCAGATCCTGGGGAGCAAAGACAGCTCTGCAAACATCGTTTGGAAACTTGCTGCAAGACTTGATCCCACTCGCTAAGGTTCCCTCTGCCACTCCCTGTGTCTGCCATGTGTGTTTATGGAGAGGAGACCTCGACGGAAGATCTTGGAGATGTTTTGATGACTGAAGAAACAAGCAGGGGTCTGTGCAGCTGGGGAGCACAACCCCATCCCCTTCCGTAAGATGTAGATATGTGTTTGTCACAGTAAATGTCACCTGTGGCACTGGAGAAGGTCCTGATTCCACTGTACCCTCACTCTTGGCCAGGGCAAGGACCTTGGTGGCCCTGTTCACCTGTGCAGCAGCTCTTTGGCACTTAGGAGCCAAGGTGTGCCCCAGAACCTGCAATTCTCACCTGTCCAGAGGAGCTAGAAAACAGCAGCAGCTCCTTCACCCTTTTCCATTCTTCCCCCACCCATCTGTGAACCATCACTCCAGGTCACGGAATGAATGCAGTTGTAAGGCAATGATGTTGTGAAGGCCCAGCATGAAAAGCTGAGATCTCACTCGCTGCAGAATATATCCAATTACCAACATGCCTTAAACCAGGAGAATGAGGCACATGCAACAAAGTCAACTTGCTCCCTAATGAAGAGCACGCCATGGATGGCTGGATAGGCTGAAATCTATTTCAAACACAGATTTATGTTTGAATGTCTGGACAAAATAAAGTGTACAAAATTGTCTGTTCATACAAGGATGGCTGGAATTCTCCAAGTGTTTCACTTTCCTATGAAATCAAGAGTTACTGAGCACACATAACTGGGGTTATCCTAATCCAGTTATAAACTGCTGTGATTCTGGTTTGATTCCTTCAGCAATGAAGGAATTCTGGCTTCATGGCAGCACAAAATATCCACAGACGTGTGTGTACCTGCAGGAGCTGTGGGGCTGGACTGGATGATCTCCAGAGAACTCTTTCAAAATCAATGATGCTGTGATTCTGTGAAATGAAATTTCTCAGGAGCCCTTTATTTCACTGAGCAGAACACCTAATGATGCATTTATTTTTAATTTATGTTTTAGGCCCACTGGAATTCTGTGCCTGGAGAGCTCAGAACCAGGTTCTGTCTCTGAAAATGGATGCCAGCTGACACAGGACTCGTAGGGTCCGCTCACTGTGTTGTCACTGCACCATTCTGTATCATGAAGAAGTGACTTCGCATTTTATCTTTGCAGAGAACCAAATTTTCTGAATGTACAAGTGACACATGATGCAGAGAAGGAGACACCAACCACTGACTACAATTCCATATTTTGGATCATTCCTGTTAGGGCCCAGTTACAGAACAGGAGTAGATTTGAATAAAGACCTTTTAACCCTTTATATCTCTGTATATATCCGTTTTCCAAGCAGGGAATAAGCATTAATTTTGCCTGAAAAATAACGGATCTTCCCCATAGCTATAAAAGGACTGGATGGGAAGGAGCTTGCTTTATAAAGTCTGGAGCTCAGTGTTATTTGCAGCTTTTGGCTACCCTTACCAAATGAGAAAAATATTTATTCAACAGTCCAGAAAGCTTTGCCAGTGCAGGGATGAGCTTTCAAATATTAGGTGCATTTTGTCTCTGTGCTACTGGAACGTCACACATCCTTTGGTTTCCAGGAACAGCCCAAAATCCTGTCCTGGGAACCTGCTGAGCTCAGCACCACTAGCCCAGCTGTGGAGCAGCACGGTGCTAATTTTGGGAATTACCACCTCCATAAGATTTTGTGGTATTATTAAAAAAAAGCTGAAGTGGGGATATCAAGTCAGGTGCTACCACAGATGTTTATGTTCGTGTCTTCTTTGACATCGGGTGAAAGCAGCGGCCCTGACCTTGCAACCCCCCTCACCTGAACCACTGCAAAAATCAGCGTGGTTGTACCTAGAAGACTTCTGGGGTGAGAGCAGGTGACTTGCAGACTGGGAGGGTTGCAGGGCACAGGAGAACCATGAAGGGATTTAGTAAGGGTAGCCTGGAAGGCAGAAGCACCAGCACATGGAGCAAGTCCAGAGGTGGCCACGTGTTTTCTTGCTAACAGGGAAATACCTTTAACTAATAATTTAGCTGAAGATATAAGGGACCCAGCTCTGAAGGTGACCGTGCCCGAGTCATGGCATGCCACGTCATTTAGGGTTAAAGTGTGGATCCTGCCGTCCTGCTCAGAGATTTCGGTCACCAGGTTGTTGTGAAGGGGGGTCCCATCGAGCCACCACTGCACGTTCTTCACGCCTGGGTGCGAGAGCTTGCAGGTGAACGTGGCTGACTCGCCCACAAAGACGTCTGTGTTCCTTAAACCAGATACTACCACTGCTGCTTCTTCTGCGTGACAGAGCAAGAGAAGGTGCCAAAGGAAAACAAAAACAAACACGCACGAGTTGCTCCCTGCAGAACTATCCCAAGCCCAAGTGCAAGTTGTCCAGGAGAGTTATCCTTGTGTGCTTATCCAAGGGAAAAAAGAGCTAATATTTTCTTAAAGGGAGCTAGAAACCGCTTTCCATCCCTCCAGCTGCTTGCAAGAGCAGCATCTGTGTCTGCAAACATCATTTCACTTGGAGGAACTCCATTCCATGCCCAGGCCAGGCCTGGCTCTCCTGTGTGTTGCAACCCTCTGCAGATGTCGTATGAGGCAGAGAGGTACTTAAAGACTTAAATGTTCACTTGGGTGCTTTAAGGGAGTAATAAGATTATCAACAATGATATAAGCCGCAATCAGTTGCAACAAGAATTTCAGTATTCTTACGACCACTGCTTCAAGTTTTTCTGCAGTACTACCATGTGTTCTGAAACACAGGATGGTCAGTACTTTAAATTAGTTTAACTTGAGAACATGGGTCGAACCCCAGCCTGGAGGTGAGTGTTTATATCTTCACTGGATTCGGGAAAGAAATGAATGGACTTTCTGCTGTTTGGCCAGTTACTGTCAAAGATTTTGGAGTAAGAAATCCAGGCAGAAAACCGGAGCATTTCCACCACATTTGACCACCTTACCTTGCACATACACAGACCCTGTGGTGATCTCGTATCCAGTGCTGCAGGTATAATCCCCACAGTCATCAGGTTCTACACCATGGATGATCAGCTCAGCTACGCTGCCCTTCAGCTTCACCTCGTACTTGTCACTGGGCTGAATGACCACCCCTCCTTTCCTCCACTCCACGGCAGCATCCGGCTTGGAGATCTCACAGTGCAAAACAGCCGTTCCCCCTTCTTCAGTCTCTACGTTTTTCAGCTCTTTGTTAAACAGCACTGGCAGTACTGCAGTGGAGAAGCAACTGCATCAGTGACAGCGCCCAGAGGTGAGAAAGCTGCTTGTAATTTCTCCTGCTGGGCTGTTCCCCTCTTTCTGAACCACAGTTTGCCTGCTGGCCACTCATGGGATCAGCTGCTGATAGTGCAGAGGTGTCCAGTGCTGCTCCATAAAGGGCTGCCAGAGGTCACAGGGCCTCTAAAGGTCCTCACACGGCCACACTCACCGTTCTCAGTGTCAGCACACAGAGCACAACACCACCAACCACAACACGGAAAGTCAGAATCCTTTAGGTTGGAAAAGACACTTAAGAGCAAGTCCAAATTAACCCAGCACAGCCAAATCCACCACTAAACCACATCCCCAAGTGTCCCATCTACACATCTTTTAAATATCTCCAGGGATAGTGACTCCACTGCTTCCCTGGGCAGTCTGTGCCAATGCTTGACCGCCCTTTCAGTGAAGAGTTATTTCTTAATACCGAATCTAAAACCCTCTGGTGCAACTTGAGGCCATTTCCTCTTGTCCTATTGTTTGTTACTTGTGAAAATAGCCCAACGTTTACCTCACTACAACCTCCTGTCAGTAGCTACAGAGAGTGATAGCACTTCCTCTGAGCCTCCTTTTCTCCAGGTTAAAAAACCCCAGTTCCCTCAGCTGGCACATGAGACTTTGTGTATTTAATCTCTGAAACCACAAGCTCTGAGCAGGAGTTGGTTATGGTGACTAAACCCACAATCTACAAGTGTGATCTGATCGAAAAGATATAGAATTCTTAGCACAAAATGAATAAAACTGTACAATCCAAACCCATAGAATTCTTAGCACAAAAAGAATACAACTGTAAAATCCCAAACCATAGAATTCTCAGTGCAAAATTAATACAACTGTAAAATCCAAACCCATAGAATTCTTAGCACAAAATGAATACAACTGTAAAATCCCAAACCATAGAGTTCTTAGTACCAAACGAATAANGTAAAATCCAAACCCATAGAATTCTTAGTACAAAATGAATAAAACTGTAAAATCCCAAACCATGGAGTTCTTAGTACAAAATGAACACAACTGTAAAATCCAAACCCATAGAATTCTTAGTACAAAATGAATACAACTGTAAAATCCAAACCCATAGAATTCTTCGTACAAAATGAATACAACTGTAAAATCCCAAACCATAGAATTCTTAGTGCAAAATGAATAAAACTATAAAATCCAAAACCAGAGGCGCTAGAGAGAGGCTACTAGAGAGGCCCAATTCCTGGGCTGCTCAGGCACTGAGAGATACAGTGGATCAATTTAAAATGGACTTGTCCTATGTATAGTGAATTACCCCAGTTTGATTTCTCAGAGTGTCAATGATAAATCAGTGATAAACTTTCCATGTGGATGTGGCACCTGGGGACATGGTTTAGTGGTGGACTTGGCAGTGCTGCATTAACGGCTGGACTCAGTGCTCTCAGAGGTCTTTTCCAAACTAAATCAGAGAATGGTTTGGGTTGGAAGGGGTCTTAAAGATCCAGTTCCAGTTCCAACCCCCTGCCATGAGGGTTGAGCAACCTTCCACTAGCCCAGGTTGCTCAGAGGCCCATCGAGCCTGGCCTGGATGATTCCAGAATCCGCCCTGTGAAGGACAGACACAGCCAGGCCTTCTCTGCCCCCAAACATGCCTTGTCCTACCTTTGACCTGCAGCGAAGCTGTAGTTTGCTGATCTCCCGAGTCACAGGTGTATTCTCCAGCATCCTGAGCCTCAGCCTCGTAGATGAGGAGCTCCGCTCGTGTCCCCTCCTGGCGGATCTCGTACTTGTCACCGGGCTGCAGCACCGCGTCCCCTTTCCTCCACTCCACGCGCGCGTGGGGCTGCGTGAGCTCGCAGCGCAGCACGGCCGTGCGCCCTTCCTCCACCTCCTCGTTCTTCAGCCACTGTTTGAACAGCACGGGCGGGCCTGGCAAAGGCGGGGGGTGCGAAGAGAGAAAAACAAACCAGTGAGGCAAAAATAGAAAATAGAGGAATGCTTTCTTTTTAAGGTATGGATAGAGCCATTTGTGAGGTTCATGGACAATTCTGGCTGCGTTTCCCTAAGGAGAGCTTCCAGGGATGCCAAAGTCAAACCCACACAGAGGAGGAGGAGGAAGGGGAGTTAATCAGCAGAAAAAATTTGATTTCTACATGAGCTACATTTCTCTCCCTGTATCCCAGACTTCTTTTCACAAAGAGCTCCCAACTAATTTCAGTAATTATTACTAAAGGCCAGATAGCTTGCCATCCTTGAAATAAAATCATAGAATGGGATAAAATCACTCAAAGAACATACAAATATATATAAAAATATAAAATAT